>LUGF01015121.1:195223-212028 GCA_001625245.1 Calycopis cecrops | reverse complement strand
GCGAGTCGAGTGAGAGAGAGACAGACGATCCGCTCACCGCGCCGCAATTCGCACCTCTGTGGCTGTGGCATGGCTCTAAGAGTGGGAGTCTTTGGTGGGAAAAACTGTTATTGAGACTCATTTATCGACGCATCTAAGTATATTTTACAAAAAAACTATACCTAGCAAAGCTTGGTAATCTAGATATTGAGTTTTTAGAAGTAGTGTGTTGCCCCACCAAATGTGCACCGAAAAGTAGCCTGTGAGTCAGAGAAACTCTTGCAGGAGACTAAATCCAGGCACCCTATGTTCGGCTACTTTCCGCAAAGAGTAAAGCAAGAGAGCCTAAAAAGCTGAAGAAATTTCATACAGACGACTAGCAGATTAGTTCAGCCAAAAGAAAAAAAGGAAGCGTCTGTGGAGCTTAAATTCCTGGCTTTATTCAGTCTACGGAGATCCTTTCGCTAGGCTCTGAGTTGCAATGGCCCACATAGCGTACGCTCAACCATCTTCAGACAGGAGTGGGTCGCTGCAGTTCAAACCTGGTAAGGTGGAGCTATGCTACTGGGTGCGCCTATGGTTGTGTGGTTCTCGAGACCACGACATGTCCCATCTTTTCTTGTCCTGTCCTCCATGCCCTACCATCTGCACTAAAATAGAACTGATAAAGGTCTCTGTTACTGGTCCGATAAAATTTAATTTTTAAATATTATAGTATAAAAAATGGTGCCATTGACACGACAGAAGGGCCCCTAGATTTTATGATTTAGTCCTTCCGAAAAATAAAGGTAACTGCAACTGAACTGTATGTATTGTAACCTATACATTTACATGTTTTCCCTGCGTACTCATATTACTTATTCTTCTACAGAAAAAATAAATAAAATAGCATAAGTATTTTCTTTTACCTGTCTATTTTGATCTTCGCCTTCATCATATAGCCATTGTTCCAGGGAGTCTAACTGGTTAACGAGTTTGTTTCTTTGTTCCTCTGCTACAAAGTCGTGCAGAGTTTCACCTTCAGAAAGCTTTCCTCGCAGCTCGTATACATATTCCTCCAGAGCGTTACGGGCATCAGCACGCTCTTTTTCTTGACGGTCTTGAGCTTGCATTTTACCCTGAAAATGTAAATGCATTATAAAGTTTCTCAATTTTATATTATAATAAATAATTTATAATAATAATTATGATTTTTTATAATATAATTACCTCTTGTTCCATATATGTATTTAGATCATGTTGTGAGAAGCCATGTGTCTTTCCTTCAATTGGCAATTCAACAGTTTTCACCATCACCTTTTTAGACTTGTCCTTGGATTTATCCTTTTTATCATCAGCCTCCTGTAAATAAGGTGAATGAGTTCATAACTAATAACAAATCAATCCCCACCATTACATTGTTTTGGAAATATTATGCTACAAAAAATTAACAATGAAATATTTCCAAACAATGTAATGACCCATTTGCACCAAATAAAATATCACCTTTAATAAAAGAAAAACATTTATTACAAGTATTCTTAAAAATAAATATGGCAAGAAAACAAAAAAGAAAAATATTTGCAGGGTAAACATAAACATGCGTGGACACAGAGAGATAAACATGTTGATTTTTCAAAATCATTTGTGTATCTTCAAAACTTTATATTACAAGCCTCAAGAAAGTACCGTGCAAATGGGACCTCAAACCGAGAATGGGGAAAATGTCAACAAAGTGGTGTGTGTTGCCGCTTTTTATATAATCATATTGTAATTTTTTTTTATAAGATAACACAAATTACTAACAGCAACAAACACCACATTAAGTGCAAAAGAAAGTCACTCCTTCCTTTTTTTTGTGACCTCAATTACTTGCTTCCAAACATTATAAAAAAATAATTAAAGTAATAATGCTTATGGAATTTTTAAAACTCAAGAGGAAATAAATAAAGTAAATGAATAATTTTGGAAGTTATACCCAAAGATTTATTTGATAAGCAAATTAGCAAGTAAACGGTCACTAGAAAGGCCTACTTTCCTTTGCCAAGTACACATCACATGGCACTACTGACACGTACCCCGCTGAACCACTGGCCTACTCTCTGTGTCCACGATTGTTTTTGTTGAACGTCCACTCTTTCATCTTCTCTCACCTCTTGGTTGTCAGGACCATTCAGTTGCTCCTGGGAAACACCATTGGTGTCCATCGGAGCCTCCTGACTAGTTTGTGATTCACTTGTATTTTCCATTTCTACATTCTCATTTTGAGCCGAATCTTGTCTCTTTTCAACGAGGGTTGCAGATGCAACTGTTATGATGCCATGAATATTTACGCGGACTTTCAGTTTTACTTTCTGTGATTCACCTTCAGCAGTTGGTTGCACATCTTTGATATTCCATTGACCTATTATAGAAATTGCTTGCTTAAAATCTCTTACTAATTGCTTTAAGTAAAGATAAAATTTTTTTGTAAATATAAATTTACTTACCAATAAAATTATCTGGATATGGGACTTGATCAGAATAGTAGGCACTAACAGTGAACGGTTCTTTTCTATAAAATGTAAGCATCTTCGAAAATGGAGCTGCATGGAAAGCTGGGAACACCTGTTAATTATATGAAATAAGATTAATCCGGATAAAAGTTTTTGGATGGAGATAACCTACAACCTTAGTTTGGGTATGTTCCCTGAATATATCATATTGTATTAGATGTTATTATTACATATGCATATACACTTCATTGGTCACCAATAAAATATAATTTAAATTGGACAAAGTTACATTTTTGTGCAAAATTTAATAATATCAGTCCATACTACATTTAGTCTATACATTTATACAACATTTTTATATAATAAGATTAATATACGTCCCCCCGAAGATGCTGCCACCTTATCGTTGTCTTCATCCCCAAGGCTATGCCGGACAGGGCTACCTATACCCGCTAGGCTTGGGGCTGATAGGAGAGGCTAGACTAAGAGCAGCTCAGCTGGAGTCTTCCACCCGTCCCTCTGAATCAGTAGATAGCGTATTGTATTAGGACGATGGGCGTTGCGTGGTCCGTAGGCGGATTTGGACCAGGGCTCAGGATGGGTACCTGACCCCATTACACGGTCACATCCTACATTGTAGTACGGACTGTTCAGAGGCAGCTGCACAGTCCCCAAGAAAGAGAAGTCTGGCCTTTTCACAGGCTGGCTCTTTGCTGGAGCAATCCTGTTACTGATAGATCCGGGATTCTCTAATTATAGAGGTTGAAGGCACTCGCAGGGATTTGTCGGTATTGCACTGAGTGTCGAGTCCGACATAGGTCTAGAAGCCACCTGGGCTCCTGGGATAGCGTATATAAAGGTACTTCCTGTGTTACCAAAAAAAAAGATACACAGGTGTCTGTGTCACAATGTGCATGTGGTACCTCCATTTTACAAACAAAACAGGACTGCACAGCAGCGGCATGCCGCGCCAACAGGTGCGCAAAAAAATCGTGTGTATTGTTGCCTTTAGGCATGGCACATAGGGTACCTCCATATCACCGTCCTCGCCGCGCGCCGCGTCCCAAGCTAGGCGAACTGGATAGGGCTGCACGTCGCCGACGTTAAACTCGCGTACGCGCACCGCCGGGCTCAGCATGGCGCATTGCAGCGCACACCCGCGCGACACTGCCTCGTCCTGCAAACGCAATGTTATATATACATATACAGGATTACATTTTGGTCACTGGCAAAATTTTAAAATAAAGAAGCAAACATCATTCCAAGGGTGTGTTTTAAATTTTACTGTCTAATTGTAATATTTTGTTAGATAAAAATCGATTTGAAATGATCCTTAAAAATACATCGATCGTTGTTCGCAAACGAAATGCATCGACCTCCAGGTCAGTGACGCCGACCAATAACGACCCGCGAGTCACGTCACGTGGTGACCAAGAAATATGTTTATATTGCTGTGTAGCCTGGAAATTATACACTCAATATGTGGTTTCATTTAATGTCTCTCGCTTTTATCAACCTTGTATATAAAATAAATTGATTCACAACTAGCAATGGATTCAAATCCATGATCCCGGCAGTATTACTTCAAGGTCTACGATTTTTGTCACTCTTACTCTTTCTGCTACAACTTACATCAAAAACTCAAGTTCAATCCAATTAGAAAAGCTATTTGTGACTCCTACTATCATAATATGTCATATCATGACCACAACCTTGATAAATTTTAGCTTCCACAATTTATTCATTCCCATGCAGATAAGGGATAAAATTATTTATTAGTTTTAACCAGTGATTTCATGTTAAGAAGACAGACATTACGTCTTTTAGTAGAGGTAGTGATGTTACTTTCTGCCAAATGAAGTCTACACATAATACCATCTAAAAGTAACAGCGAAGTTGTTGATTTTGCTGATGTTTATGAACATTGGCATTAATTAAAATTCTCAAACTGCTGTTACCCTATACTATAAAAAACTTAACTACCATAACTAAATATAAAAAATCTTTTATAGCTTGGTTGTTAGCTAGCCTGAAGGTTGCCATATAACTAATGATATGTATATATGATTTTTATTTAAATACTATATTATTGTTACTGTATGTATATTACATAATTATGTACCTGGTTTAAAGTAGTTGAAGCAGTCTTGCCAAACACTTGTTCAATTAAGGTTTTTACCATTGGGATTCTGGTGGAACCGCCAACAATTTCCACAGCACTAATTTCTTCCGGACGCAGTTCTGAAAAAGAAATAGAAAAATTCAAAACTTGTAAACCTGATTCTATAATTATCAACATTTATGCTAGGTTAGCATAAATATCAATATCGTCGGCTTACTGCAAGAACTCATTAACTGAAATTCACGAAAGTTTGAGAAAAATAACAAAATTGTTTTGTCAAAAACAAATATTGATTTCTCAATGTTTCGTAAATGTCGGGTTTTTTTTATGGTATATAGGAGGGCAAACGAGCAGCCGGAGCCATTTTCATGACTACCGGAGCCCACAAACATCCGCATAGAACTATACAGATGCGCTGCCCTCCTTTCTCCTTCCACCTCCATGGGCCACCGGGTAGTTACACACCGCACTAAACGCGACAGCACAGCTGTCACTTTACGCCGGTCTCGTGTAAGCGAGAGGTACCTCCACGGTCGTGCCGGCCCAATTCGATTATTAATAATATAATGTCGGGTTTCGTAAATAACACTACATTATAGAATTATCAATAAATAATTGATTTTTAGTAAGTTCAAACATCTATACAAATACATTGATAGTGCTTCAGACATAATGCCTTGCGATGATAAGTAGTGGCTTGTATTACAGGTAAAATACCTTGATGTGATGAATGATTGAAGCGATGACTATGCTGTCGCGTACACTACGTACTCTCTGTTTATGAGTTACTAGAGGCCCATTTGGGAATAAATCTCATCTGCGTAATGTAATATATGGATGTTAAGGGGCATGGGACCAATGGCTCACTGTGTCTATTGGAGATATAAAGCTTTGATTTGTCAGTGAAAAATTGCATAATACAAATTTCTGCCTAGTCTGGTCATTTGCTTCTGGAAATCAAGCTACTCTGTACACATGCAATGTTAAGGAGGTGGAACCTTTAATAATAACTATAAAAACTGCTCTCTTTAAAGAATAATATCCTTTACCCAAAAAAAAGTTTAGTATCTAAACACCCACAGATGAACGAATGATGAGAAAACTACAACTGTAGAGTATTCATTTCTAGACACAACAGATATCATTTCTACATGTACATTGTACTGGTACTGGGTCAGTGCTGCTCTGTTCAACCATTGGAGGAAAGAGGGCAACATTTCTGCATAACAATTATGGAGATGTTTAGACTCATCCCACTCATCAGCCATCAGTATTCTCCTGAAGGTTCAGACTGCTGGGTTAAAAAATATTTAATTTCCTCTCTGATACTCTACTTACTTGCATTGTGAAGTATGGCTCTCAATGTTCTTTCGACTCTTGAGAAGGTATCAAAACAAATCTCTTCCATCTGCGAACGCTGCATCTCACCAGATACATCTCGGTCCTCCATAAAACATTCAATGTTTAATGGCAATCGAGTACTATTAGCTGACATTTGCTTCTTCAGTTTTTCAACTTCTTGTAACAGACGAAGATAAGCTCTGGAGAAAACAATATTGGTATTTTATTATCTAAATTTTTAACCACATTTGCAACTTCTGTATTATAATAACTGATCTCTACAGTTGCATAAATAGAATAAATTTTATTTGTGCTAAACACATAATTTATGACTAACGGGAGAGAAAAAATATAGTTATGTACATATCATGAGCCACAAATTGGTACTAACTAAATTTTTCTGAACTTTAACAGGAGGTCTTCGTTGGACTCTAAGTCAATTTACAATAACATGACTTGACTTTATGATATATTCTTATGACTGATATTAGAGTAAACAAAATTCATAAAATAAGACAATAAAAAGCTATAAATATATTTATTTTACCTTTGATTCTTTGTAGCATCCAGTTTATATCTAGTAAAGATATCTTGACAGAAGTATTCGGCTAAAGCACTATCAATATCCCTTCCACCACAAAATGGATCAGTAGAAGTAGCCAGTACCCTTAACTTTCCTTTATTAAATGCACATGCAGAAACCTACAAAAATATTATCTTTTATCAACATCTTTTTTATTTCACACCATAGAGAATAGTCATTAGCACTGCAATATTTTCTAGCTATATACTTGACCAGAAAACATTCTATTTATTAATGAAGATCCTCTAAATTTAGAGATTTAAAGCAAGTTTAGATTGTATGACAAATATTTACACACTTAATGTACCAATAGGGTCTTATCTTATAAGACCAACCTAGATAAAATGTACTTGAGAACAAAATACAAAAAATGTGTGTGATTTTAGCAGATATTTCATAAAAATAAGTATCTACCTGTAGAGAGCCATGACCAAAGTCAACAAAGACAACATTCCTAGGCTTTTCTTCTGTTGCTGGTAAATCTTGTTTATAGATACCATAAGCTAGAGCTGTAGCAGTAGTTTCATTCATTAGCCGTAGAACATTAAGCCCTGTAAATATATGACAATGATTATAAACTAGTACAAGTGCAGCTTGTGTGTATAACCAATGTACCTTGATCCATAAACAAACATGTGCTTCACATTTTTTTATGTGCACACAACAATATGACACATACACTATCATGCCGTCTTTTCCTATTACATTTTTCCACTAAGGATTTTTCCTTATTGAGTAAATCAATAAGTGTAAATTACTTTTAAATATTTATGTAAGTAATGTATCAAGTAATTTAATGTTATAACACTCGTCTTTGAAAGTGATCATCTATGTAAATAAAAAGAGCTCATAATGATTTCTCACACAATATTGTTATAACATAAATTGCTAAGTTAGACTTAATGTCTAAGTTTATTTAAATATTACTCATATCATCAATAAAACAACTTTAATAGATGTTATTGAAAATACTTATTGTTTTAGAGTAATAATAGGAACTTCTTCTATCGTGTCAATGGCACCATTTAAAATTGACTATTTCCACTAAATATTTAAAATTATTAAAAATTAGATATTTCCGGACCAGTAATTTATCACGGAAAGGCCAGCATCTGACACCTGCATGAGGTCGGCTTTAGTACAGTTGGTAGGGCACAGAGGACAGGACAAAAGGTGGGACATGTCCTGGTCTCGGGCACCGCAGTAGCACTCCGACCTAGTGGCATAGCCCCACCTTATCAGGCTTGACCTGCAGCGGCCCACTCCTGTCCGAAGACGGTTGAGCGTGCGCCAGGTGGGCCACTGCAGCTCAGAGCCTGGTGGAAGGGTTTCCGCGGGGTGAATGAAGTCAGGAGGGATGGGGAAATTCGAGCTCCACAGACACTTCCTTTTTTCTTTTGGCTCTACTTTTAGACTGCTAGTCGCCTGTATGAAGCTTATAATAAGAATACAATAAAAATACTTTACCTGCTATGGCAGCAGCATCAAATAGAGCATTTCTTTCAGCATCAGTGAAATAACTTGGAACTGACACTACACAATCATTAATTTGTGTTTGCAATGCTATAGCAGCACTATCTTTTAATTTTGTTAGTAACATGGCTGTTATCTAAAAAAAACAAAATAAAATAAAGATACATAAATACAAATTTCACATTAATTATAATATAAACTTGTGTGCATTTTAAAAATACTTTTTAATTTAATTCTGTCAATCACAAACTACATAATTCTCACCTGTTCTGGGCTAAAAACATTATCTTCACCAAGATAGCTAACTCTTATACCAATACCTCCATCATGTCTTTGCTCCACCTTGAATGGCAGATGTTTAATTTCTTTTTGCACTTGTGGGTCAGAGAATTTCCTTCCTAATAATCTTTTGAAACCAAACACAGTATTTTTCATATTTGTGACCATTTGGTTTTTGGCAGCGACCCCCAATATACGATTTTTTTGTGAAAAGGCGACACATGATCTGAAGAATTAAAAAACGATAAATTTACAAATGGTGAACAACTGAACATGAAAGCTGTTTTAATACTCCCGATAAACACGTAGGATAAAAAATAACCTAATTTAAAAAAAATCTTCAAGGTAGCAGTTACTGACATTAGAGTATGGTTAGGTTTTACTAGAAAGAATAAAGGTTTTTCAATTAATTTTACTGACTTAAAAGGCAGTCTCGTAATAACTGTGTAGATTTCTATATCATTAAAGAAAACAAAAATTAGAGGCTGTACTTACGGTGTACCTCGAAGACTGTAATCATTAGCTATTGTCTCAATGCCACCTGCTTTAGCAACAGCAATATAACAAGATTCATTACCGAAATCAATACCAATTACGGACATTGCGGCCATTCTGGTGAAAAAATATTAATTTACGACACAAAATATTTAACAGACGCTCGAACTTCAATCTCAAAAAACACGTTTCAGTCCGAAGGATATTCTCCAGCCTGACAAATAAAATAATCAGTCATTCGCAAAGAACGCCGGTTTTACACAAGTGTGTAATCGACCTAATAGAACAGAACTTCCCACTGTTTGTGACTGTATGTACCCGAATTTTCTAGAAGCACAGATTCAACTGAACATGACTGACGGAAAAATGACATTCGATTTTTTGATAATGTGGAGAAGTGATGTTGCGCTAATTTTATCATTATTAAAAATATAATGTCAGTAATTAGCTGGACTTTGGATTTGTCTTAGTCGCTTTTTTGTAGATTTTTAGTTAAGATAACTCTGATTTTTGTCTGTTACGCATGTACGACTTACATTAACTAAAAGTACCGATACTATTTTTATTTTAATAAATGGCGACTTTGTGTCGTACCTAGGGAAAAGTAGAGTATCTGCTTGGTATCACGGACAACTACAATCGCTGCTAATTACATTCAGTCGTCAAAATAGCATCGTCGAAAGTGGTGCAAAAACCTAGTTTAAATTTTTTTTACTACATTTACAAGAACCGTTAAAGTACCTATCTTATTTATTATTTATGCTTAGAGCATCAATTGATGTATCTTTCAATCGTGGTCTACTTCTTACCTACATTCGTTTTAATTAGCAAAAAAGTTGGGTGGGCAATGTTGTAGGCTACTTTATAAAGTGTGGTCGACAACTTTGCCAAGCTACAAAATATTTCTAGGGTTGACAAGACTTAGAAAAATAATTTAAGGGGGTAAACGGAGCCATTTTCATGACAACCGATGCCCATAGACATCCGTATAGATGATATACAGCTGATGCGTTGCCCCCTTCCTCTTCCTCCCACCATAGGCCACCAGCTACTTACACTCCGTACGAAACGCGACAGTGCAGCTGTCACTTTACGACGGTTTCGTGTAAGCAATATTTTATACGTTACCTGAACGTGGTTTTGTTTCATTTTTTTATTGTTCTATTAGGTTGTTGTTGATTTCTATGATTTTTTCTTTTTATTATTAGTTAATTTATATCACTAGCACCCAAAACGGATTATTATGATATGATACGCGAGCGAACTGAAAAATATACACTTAGGAAGTCAAATAATTTTTTTTTTTTATGGTATAGGGGGGCAAACGAGCAGTTGTAGCCATTTTCGTGACTACAGACGTCCATTGACATCTGTATAGAGAATATACATATGCGCTGCCCCCCTTTCTCCTCCCACCTCCATGGGCCACCGGCTACTTACACACCGCACGAAACGCGACAGCACAGCTGTCACTTTACGCCAGTCTCGTGTAAGCGAGAGGTACCTCCCCGGTCGTGCCGGCCCAATTCGACTGCATGCAAACATGCAGTGTGGCACTACCTCTTACCAAAATTGCCTCAATATCACTTTATCCTTTTCCTTTCATCTGATGCGCAACCCTAACACCTCGAATCCGTTAGTATGAAATTATGACTACATGTGATGACAACATTGCCCATCAGCATCAAATACTTAAAATAGTCTTCTATCCTTTTAAAATGCCTACTAATGATATATAATTTCGCCCGTTTGCTATCAATATCTTTTAAATTCAAAGCTATGGAGCTTATAGTTGCTGAGAAATGTAAGATGGGCAAAGATATAAGAAAGTGGAAAAAACTTTGCCCGAGTCTATTTTTGTTATTTCCTCAGCATCTATTAGGAATTATGTTATTTGGATTGAATTGGTTTATTAATCGCATAGAGTGTCGTTAAAAGCATCTGCAACCATCAAATAATTTGTAGATATTTATTAAATAAACAAAAAAAATCGAAAGAAGTGGGCAAAGTTGTAAGGCTTCACTGAATTCTATAATTACTTAAAGTATTACGAAGTACCATTATCTATATGGTTTGTGAATTTGCTAGCACAAAGTTCACATTTCAGGCACTAGTTAGCGTGGCAGTCTAGAAGCTATTCCCTATTCAGATATCTTTGATTTATTATTCTATTAAAAAATAAAAACATGTCTGACCGTAGACAGAATTCTCGGTCTATATATCTGACTGTCTTTGTCACGTAGTCAGAGAATACTATAGACGAAGTGAGAGCATCTGACTCATTCCCAACGCAACACTTGACAAGGACCAATTTATGGCTATGACGTGTAAACAAGCGAGACAGAATAAAGCGATCTTTTGTCTCGCTACGCGTGCCCGTTTTTTCAAGGTCAGCTAAATACATCGCTAAACAATTTTTACGTTGGTTGAAGCATTTTTGTTCGTTATTGTTTAGATTTGAAAAATAATTAGGAACAGTTAAAAAATATACGATACCCGTGTTGTACAAGATCAATAAATATTCGTTTTAATATTTTTCGCAATCAATAAGTGTAAAAGTGGTAAGGCAAGAAAATATCCGGACGTATCATTTTAATTTATAAGTACACTCTGTTTTATAAACATTTAGCTCTTAGTTTTGGTTACAGTTTTTATGATATAAAGCAAACTATAAAATTCTATATTTTAAATACGCAAACATACATGGTATTTTTACAATAATCTGATAATTAATAATCTACAATTTGTTTATCCCTAGGTGTTGCCAATTTCAGAGATCATATTCTCACCCAATTGTGGGTAAATTTATTGATATTATACGTCTTTAGGCAACTTTCACTTACATCCTTTGTAATTTCGTTTGACCTGGTTTGACCTAACTGAATAAGATCATGAGGGCATAGATCTTATTTGAATTTCCAGAAAATAATATAAATTAAGTTTTTTTTAAGTTTCATCTTGCACCTACTTATTTTTGTGCATTTTATAATGTTAAACCGCTTGTTCCCACGTCATAGACATTATTTGATGCTTGTCTTGTGAGAAGGAATCAGATGCCATCAGCCTATCACTTCGTGTATTGTACACTGTCACGAATTTCCGAAAAAATTACTGCCACGAGGCCACGCGCCTATTAGCGGCCATTATAAAACTGAAGACTTTTAACATAATCCTCGAAAGAAGACAATTTAATGAAATAATAAATAAATGACTAAAGTAGTGGCGGTATGGTTTCATGATCCTAGCCCGTCCGTAAGACCGAAACATACAAACAAAAAAGTATCTGTCACATTAATGTCAACTGTCATTTGTTTGTCAGTTACAAATGAAATAAAAATAAAGTACTTTGAAATATTAGTTTTCATTTTATTTATGTTGTATGTACTTTTAAAAGTTATATTAAACACACAATTCTTAGGTTAGCGAACTTTGTACACATTTATAAGTATTATGTTTTATGGTAAAAATATTTAACACAATTAATAAAAACATTAAAGTTACACAATTACTGTTGAAAGGTTATCTCTTAAAGTCATGTACTGACGACTGCATTACAACTTACAAGTTAGCGAATTGAGAGGTCACCTTCAAATGGCTAAGCAATCGTCGATGTGTATTTTTTGTCCTTTATAAATTGTAGCTCTTACTCTGTTGTTACAGTCATCGACATTGGAAAGTTGATTAAAATTTAATTCATTATGAGTTCGGAACCGCAAGCAAAAAGAACAAAAATGAGTGTTTTAGATCAATTAAAACAATATTCAACTGTGGTAGCAGATACCGGGGACTTTGAAGGTAACTGTATATTAGTAGTTTTTAAATAGTAAATCTCTTGTTTATTAGACATGATATTGATTTGTAAAATAAAATAATTTTAATTTTCTAAATTAATAATTAACATTATTCAAAAAAATATTAATAATGTAAAAGTTGTAATGCAATTGTATTTCAAGGTCCATTCTCTATACTTAATTAAGATTTTTGTAAATACTTTTTTTTACAGCAATGAAAGCATACAAGCCCACCGATGCTACTACAAATCCAAGTCTTATATTGTCTGCTGCTGGAATGGAGCAGTATCAACATTTGTTAGACAAAGCTATTAAATATGGAAAGGAAAGTGGTGGGTTAGTAGATATTTTTATTCTTATTTAGTTACTGGATGTGTTACATTATGAGAATTACTGGGACTATATTATGATGCATAGAATATTTTTCACAGCTGATAAAAGCATGCTAGATATTCACTACCACTACACATATTACATAAATCTACTGCTTTATAACTGTATATTAGTAGTTTTTAAATAGTAAGGCTTGTGCCGAATTAAACAAGCACAGCACTGTAGCAAATTCTATTCAGGGCCCTTGATTTGCCATCATTTTGAGAAATAAAATCTTATAGATTGCTGTAGTGCATATAACACATCCCCTACCAATGTATATATCCCTACCCTAGTGTTGCCATGTGGTCTATTTGGCACTGGGTCTTAGAATTTATAGTAAAGTATACCTACACTAATTATTTTAGCTATTCAAGTATTTGTCTCTTATTAAACTATTATAGTTGTTTTCCTGTACTATATGAGTCAGCTTTGGTGTAAAGTAACTTGTGTATTTTACATTACTATTTATGAATTAACCTTTTTTTTGCAATGTACAGATATCACATATTGACTTAAAATAAACTTTCAAATGGGAATACACCTAATTAAATGCTCTCCAAACTCTCCATGGGTTAAACTAAAGATTGAAAGACCTTAAGCCCGTAAACTGTAAAACCCTATTAGAATTGCATAATTCTTTTAATATGGAAGATGCAGAAATTATTTTTATATTTATTATGTTATATTTTACATTATTATTGTAACTAAATATGTGTTCCTCTTTCTTTGTAAAACAAATAAATCTGGTTGCATTTTGCCATCTGTAAACTCGGATTTATTATGGGCAAACCCCATGATGTTTCTGTGAGTCCGGTGGGCAAATGCTGTTTTAAGTAAAATTATATTTACTCAGAAATTGGAATAACTTGAATGAAAATTCTTTTATTTTTATATTCTAGGTCTATTGAAGAGCAATTAAGTGAAACACTTGATATGCTTAGTGTATTGTTTGGTTGCGAAATTCTGAAAATTATTCCAGGAAGAGTCTCTGTAGAAGTTGATGCAAGGTATGAACTGATTTTGTTTTTAAAATGGAGGAATTTAGAATGGAATCAGAGGAAGCAGTCAGATCCTTTTGGACACTACCAATACCCATAAACATAGAAAAACCAAAAGTTGTGAACATGCTTTATAATCCCTAACCAATGGGAAAACTTTACTATCAAACACTGTTTAAAACAATATAGTGTTGCAAAACTTTATGGTGTAACAGTTCAACACAAGATTTCAATTAAACCTTACATATAGTAATAATTATTTATTAATTTATTCTTGATGATTAACAAGAGGAAATAAACATATTATTATTTATTTGCATATTTGTGTAAAACATAAAATTGTAAAATTAATATTTTCAGACTTTCATTTGACAAAGAAGCAAGCATGTCTAAAGCAATCAAGTTTATAAATATGTTTGCTGAATGTGGAATAAAGAAGGAAAGAATATTAATTAAACTTGCTTCTACATGGGAAGGAATACAAGCAGCAAAGTAAGACAATAATTCATTAGTTTAGTTCTGTAAATAGCAAGAGACCAAAAGCTTTGCCTTAATGCCTTTATCAAATTTAAATATAACACACATATACCTACCTGCTGTTTCAAATGTATGAATTTCAGTTCTGTGAAAAATTCAAATGTTGGATAAAATGTTGTATACTTATTAAAATACTTACTCTCTATTGTCTTAGCAAATGCATACTTTTTTTTATAAAATGCAGTTAATTTTTATCAATGAAAACTTTATTTGCAATGTTTGGTAGCAAAATTTTATAATAAGTTTATGTTAGCCAATGTAGAGCATGCTAGACGAAGCAAAGGCATGTGGAACTACACTAACATTGCGTAGAGTTAGCGTTGCGCCATTTTCCTGTGTATAGCATTTTAATGGTTAAGTTAAATAGTTTTAGGTTTTCACTTCTATCAGCAGGCTTTACAACAACCTGTTTTTATTATTTTTTATTTATTTTAATACAATGGACATACCAAATATGTGCAGATACTATGGTATATGTGTTAGCTGTGGCATCTTGTTAAATCATGAATAATAATTAATAATGATTTATCTGAACAATAGTTACTTAATATTGGAATGATAGTTAAGTGTAAACCCAATTAAGTCATACAAGATTGCTTAGTCATTGCAATGAGGAGGAAATTGTTGTAATTTTTCCCATGCACATAATATATTGTAGCATTTAATTTTAATGGTCAAAAGGATTGATTATGTGTACGGTGTTTTACACTGATAAAAAAATTATATCTTTAAAAATATAAAATAGGTAGATAAATATTTCTTTGTAAGTTTAACAAATTAATATGATTGTGAATTAAATTGAAGGCTTGCTTTAAATTTGTTCTTGCACACTTTGCATTTTAAATTTTACTTAAAGCTAAAGTATAGGTAAAGGCTTAATAAACATGCGGTTGAGAGCATTAACAATTATACAACCTCTACCTTAACCATTTGTTAATTTTATTATACATACTATGTATGTATATAGAACAGTGAATACAATGTACATAATATAATGTACCTAAGAATTTAATCCTGTAGCTGGTGGCTGGTCCTTGCATAGTATGGGCACCTCATACTAGTGGAGTTCGGAGTTGTTTCACCGAGTAGTATGTAAAACATTAAACAACTGGTTGAATACAAACCAGTTTATATAAATTAAACATGATCTACTAGCTATAATCTTTGTCATCGTCATCAATTAAACATCTCGTCTTTTTCGTCTTTTTGCTCTATCTAGCTTTCCATTACTCCGTAAGACATGACCTTAATCTATCATTTAGCTGGTTTGTATAATTATTTCTCTGTCTTCCTTGTATTGACCCTGACCTTGTATTTCAGTATAATTAGCTAGATGCACTTTTACACACGATTTGTGGCAAATTCGTTTTCCCTGCAGTGGTTTTTGTCTGAAAGAATAATATAGACAGTATAGCATATTATTATAACATTAATATTTATTGCAGAGAGTTGGAGAAGAAACATGGCATTCACTGTAACTTAACTCTACTTTTCTCAATCTATCAAGCAATTGCTTGTGCGGAGGCCAAGGTCACATTGATTTCTCCATTCGTTGGAAGAATTTTGGATTGGTAAGTTTACTCTCAATAATTATTAAATGACAATATGACAATATAGTAATAACAATATTTCTAGACCAATCCTTTTTGGTTCCTTTTTTCGTTCTGATTTATCTAGACGGTTATGCGGGAGTAGAATCCGCTAAAAACCACATGACAATCATCTTCACGCCATTACCGAGTAGACGGGTACAGTGGGGCTACCGCCTACCACCAATCTTCCAACACCTCGGATGCAGCGATGCTTCCTTTTAGGAGCTCCCTTCATAGCAGCAAAACCTCGAGTCAGCAGCTACTTAGCCACTAAACTGTATATATAAACGATAGACCACGACCCGGTTCTAACGTTATATTATTATTGTCAGGGAGGTAGATCGCGTACGTAGGCTGCGAGATTGCTTCGCGCTCTCTTTCTGTCTCTTCTTTTTTGACAATGACAGCTTCTGCAAAAGTACATATGGCCTTCCAGCATCTACTACTGTTGACCATGCCATCAATTACCGCTGGCAGGGATAGATCATTCCCCACAACTGTTCGTAGAGTCTGGCGGTCATCAGCCCAGGCTGGACATACCTCAAGAGTATGCTGGGCTGTGTCGTCTAGACAGTCGCAATGAAGGCATACCGCGGTTGGTTCTCTTCACGTCACGTTAGCCTGGCCTACTCGGCTAACGTGGTGTAAGACCCGTAAGGACACTGTTATAGGTACAAGTCAACGGAAATAAGCATAGACAGTATATCAGTATAGCATAGTGTTATATCATTATTTTATAAATTTAGGAAATGTTAAAGATTTAAGA
>LUGF01015121.1:180453-190533 GCA_001625245.1 Calycopis cecrops | reverse complement strand
ACAGCTGTCACTTTACGCCGGTCTCGTGTAAGCGTAAGGTATAGATAATATTTTTTCATAGTACAGGAGGCAAACGTGCCGTCTTAGTTTTAGATCTGCTCACACTTATAAACTCGTAAAGGGATCGTAACCATATCACCTGAAGCCGGTCAGTATTCTTTGTATGAAACTTCATACTGCAACGCATACTAATGAGAAACGCACACTAATGGGACCGTAACGTAATCGTATTGTCTTCGCTTTTCTAGGCGAGACGTTTACGATCCCTTTCCGAGTTGATGTGCGGCGACCATTAAACTGAGAGCAAGAACTCGCACACACAGCCACAAGAAGGTATACTTTTTTAAATATAGGGGGTCAAACGAGCAGTCTTTTGAGGAGCTTTACCGACGACGGGGGGCGCATGCGGCACTCATCAGTATCACTGTCAGTACGTTTATACAAAACGTACGCGTATAGGTGATACTGATGCGTTCCTCTTTTCCTCTCCACGGGCCACCGAAAACTCACATACAAAACAACAGCATAGCTGTCACTACGCCGGTGCAGTATAAGTGATACGTCCCCGTTCGCGCCGGCAGTTTTTCGGCAATGCAGCATGGCACTACCGCTTACTGAAGATCTTTTAATTAGATAACTGTGATAAGACAGTATTCAACAATTAGCGTTGTAATCTGATAACGCGATACGAACAATTAGGAACGATAAAACTGTTTACATAAATCGTGATGATATGGGTTTTTAAGTTTCCTGTGATAAGGGGACGGGTGTGACACTACAGTCGGCCGCCGTCGTCGAATCGATCAATGATGGCTACGATTAAATATCACCGCACATATCAACTCGGAAAGGGATCGGCACCGTATCGCCTTCGCTTTTCGAGGCGAGGCGATTACGTTACGGTTCCCATTAGTGTGCGTTGCAGTATGGAGTGTCATACAAATAATACTAGATGGCTCGAGGCGATACAGTTACGTTTCCTTTTCCGAGTGGGTCGTCACCGTATCGCCGTTCGCCTCGCCGTCAACCAGGCGTCAACCTAACGTAAGCGTGTCAGCAGGTCCTGTACTTCAGTTGGACGTGACGATCCCTTTCCCAGTTGATATGTGTGCTGTGACCTTAAGACAACATGATTTGTCCAGATTGGATTTGTACATGTTCGTCCCCATTCGTATGTTACTCTTTTATAACTAAGACTTGGAACAACTCCGTTATTCCTTTGATTTACTTCTTCTCTGGGTATAGGCTGTTTACGCTTTGTGTTAGGTATTATTTACTAAACATGCCCGCGTTTTCACCCAAACCATAATCGATCCTAAGGTTTTTTTTGGGATTGAAAGTATTTTTTATGTTATTAGAGATTGTAATCTGTATGGTTCCTCCTCCTTCAATGGGCCACCGGCTACTTACACAGCGCACGAAACGCGACAGAACAGCTATCGTGTAAGCGAAAGGTAATACGGGTCCAACTCTTCTTCGTCTTCTGCATGTATGCATGCAGCCTGGCACTACCTCTCACTAAAAAGTATAACTATCTCTCTCTCTCTTACTAAAAATATAAACAGTTAGACACAGAAAGCGCAGTTATATGTAACGGCGCGGCTACTTACCACCCGGTTCAAGGGAAGATTGGCAGCTTCCGTTGCTGTGGCTCTTGAGGCGATATTAATTTCCGCCGTAAATCCGCAATGGAAACGACGCGCGACGACAGTCAGACTCAGGGTTGCCAGAATAATAATATCAAAAGTCCGATGAAAGTGTCTGTTTTTCATTAAAAACTCCCCTGATTGTTGTAATTTGAGATTTTTTTTAAATGAAGGTAGGTACCCATCTAATTGCCGTTTTGGGTTAAGAGTTCTCGTTAGTTAAGTAATCCTACTAATATTATAAATGCGGAAGTTTGTATGTTTGTTTGTTTAATACTCCTTTGCTGTAAAACTGCTAAACCAATTTTCATAAAATTTGGCACACACATAGAGGGTAACTTGGATTAACACAGGGTAGTTTTTATCTCGGAAAATATTTCTATGGGATGTCATGGGATGATTTTCTATTTTCCACGGGATCGAAATTTACGCGGGTGAAACCGCGGGGCGCAGCTATTACATATATATACTTATAGAAGTAGGTAGTAATATTTATATACAGGGTTATTTTTTGGTCAAAGGCCAAATTTTAAAATAAGGAAGTAGACATAGGTAATTCCAAGAGTGTTTTAAATTTTTTCGTCTAATTAAAAATTAATTCGTCTAAATAAAAATTAATTCGTCTAATTGTAATATTTTATTAAATAAAAATCGATTAGAAATGGTCCTTAAAAATACATCGAATTGTTGTTATTATACGAAATGTATCGACTTCAAGGTCAGTGACGTCGGCCTACCGTGAATCGCGAGTGTGATGTGATGCACGTGGTGACCAAGAAATATGTTTTACAACATGGGACAAAGTAATAGTACCTAATTGTTTTTTTAATATTTTTTATTTCATAAATCGAATGTATTATGGATTCTGAACCAAACCTGAAAATTTGGCCGGTGACCAAAAAATAACCCTGTATATATACTTATAGAAGTAGTAATTAATAGTAATACCAATTATTTTATTTTTTTTCTGAAAAGACCGGAATTTCAAAATGACAAAATGAAAGGTAACGAGTTTTCTCTTTTTCCTCACGAAACGCGACAGCTCCGCTCTCACTGTGTATGCGAGAGCCACCTACTCACATGCATGCACTATCTGTTACAAACAATACAAGTGGTATTTAATTCACAGGCACTGGACATAAAGGTCGCCGCCGAAAGCGACTTGGAGAAGATATCGCTGAACGAGGCGCAGTTCCGCTGGCACATGAACGAAGACCAGATGGCAACAGATAAGGTTTCCGAGGGCATCAGGAAGTTCGCCGCGGACACGAGAAAGTTGGAGTCCCTCATCAAGGGAATGCTTGCTAAGTAGTCGGTGTTTGACGTCACAATCTTATTTATAATGGGTTTATACTTTTTACGGATATATTAACGATCGCACAGCCTGGCAAAATTCCACACTCTTTTTTGCCAAGCTGTACAGTATGTATTGTGGTGCGCATTTCTTATACAAATGATAGTATGTAAGAGTAAAGTGTTTTTTTTTCCAAAAGGTTTTTACATTCCTGTATTTTTTATATAAATTTTATAATTCCATGAAATATTGTTTGTTACAAATCAAATAAAATTTTATTACCTAATATTGTTTTTTTTTTAACTGACTGCGTCAAAACTCAGCCATATTTTTCAGGAGGCTTCTTAACATTGATTTTAGCACTATTTTGTACTATTTTTTTATGGTATAGGTAGCAAAAGAACAGTCGGAGCCATTTTCATGACTACCGACGCCCATAGACAATCGCATAGAGCAGGGTTTCCTAAACTTTTTGCAGTCACGGACACCTATCCAGAATTTAAAAGCTCCGCGGACCCCTGTCAAAGAATATTTTAGGAAAAGAAAACAGACCATGTTTATGTAATATGTACCATATTAAAAATCACACGAGAATGTTAGGGTCAATTCATACCAAAAGCGCGGCGAAGCGCAGCGAAGCGGAGCGCACTTTAAGTGTCATATAAATTTAAAATTTATTTTCATTACTGTAGTACTTATTAATTATCGAATTCTCGCGACTTCCGCGCGGATTCCAGCGACTTCTCGCACATTCGCTGGAATCCACGCGTCTCGTTCGAGTTTCTTATGCGATAATAAGTATTATAGTAATTATTATAAAGTTGAAATTCACATGACACATAAACTGCGCTTCGCTTCGCTGCGCTTCGGCGCGCTTTTGGTGTGAATTGACCCTTAAGGTTTATCTGAGCTACCGCTGACCCCTGACACATACGCCACGGACACCAGTGGGTTCGTGGATCCCATTTTAAGAAACCCTGGCATAGAGGCTATTCAGATGCGCTGCCCTGCTTCGTCCTTTCACCTCCATGGGCCACCGGCTGCTTACACTCCACACCACATAAAACGCGACAGCACAGCTGTCACTTTACGCCGGTCTCGTATAAGCGAGTTACCTCCTGGTCGTGCTTTTTGATGACCCCCATATGCCCATTAACATACATAATATGTAGAAGCATTACCCTTCTTGCCTGTCATCACAAGATATGGGTTCGCTGCCACACTAGGCCTAGTTTAATATAGCGTCCTTTGTTGGTTACGTAGTAGGTACAAAAATGATTCTTTCTTTAGAATTTTTATCATTTTCCATATGGGCTATTTTCCTGTATTAAAAATATAAGCTTATTGAATGTAATCTTTAATTAATATGATTTATAAAGTCATTATGTAGTGAAATAATTAGTAAATAATCAATATTTTATTTTAAAATCAATTTTAAAAAATACGTATTTTTATTCATGAGTCACGTGATACGAAACGACTTGAAATTGATTATGACGTCAGTATTGCGTGAGCTCTATGGTATTATAATATGCGTAGTAACTCAGTTGTCAATTGTCATTTGTCAAAGAGTTGTAGGTCATAATTTTAATATTATGGTCACTGTTAAATGTTGATACTTAGTACAAATGTTTGTTATTACAAAGAGAATACAAAATAAACAAATGCTACATAATAAATAAGTCACATACATAAGTCATTCACTACTTGACATTTAGAATACAGAATATCTACGTCACAGGACGCCATTTTGCTTAAAGAAGCGTTTTCGCGGGTCCTTAAAATTTTGAATTTTGAATTTAAAATTTGAAAGTAAATACTTGTCAGAATAAAAAATAAAAAAATGTATAAGTTCATTGATCACTGATAAACATTCTGGAGTGGTTTTTGAAAACTTGGAAAATAGCCCATTGCAAGGTCCAAAAGCTATATTGCCATAAGCCTGAGTCTAACGAGTTTAAGGGCTGGATTAAAACTATTTTTACAGTGAAAATTAAAAAAAGCTGTGCATAGCAACGTGGTGTGTATGCGCTCACAAGGTGATGGCGCGTTTCTTGCGAAGTCATTAGTCAGGATAAACCTCTGACTGCTCTTTTACCCCCACTACACCATACTATTAAAGATCCAAACGTCGGAGTTTATCAAGCTGCCCAGAAGGTTTACGTGTTACAGAGACGCGACGAATAGGTATCACATTTGTCTCATAGGTGAGAAGAACCGAGTTTTGCTCGTATAAGGCTAGAAAGTTACATGATGGAAATAATTAATAATTGCATATGCTACGCCCATGTTGAATTAGCCAACGAGGTACATAATGCGCCTGAGTTGGTCGTAACGGTACAATATATGTATGTTTGTCTGTTTTACTGTGCACTTTAGAGCGACGTTTCAAATTTGCCAGTGAGACAATCGCAAGACAACAGTGACGATACAATAGGGTGGTAAATGGGCAAAATGCCACGGGGCCCGGTCAGAGTTGTTCACATTTGGAACATAAAATTCATTGGTTAAGTTTCTCTGTATCGGAGTAGGTACCTACCGAGGCCGGCCTCATCTACTTACGCTACTGTTCGGCTCATAAAAACGAGGCATTTCTTTCCTATTCTTGTATAATCGTTATCATTGATCATATCAATGAAAGCTGAAATATGTCTCCAATCAGCTCCAACCCTGAGCGATTACTGTCACTCATTCGACGTCATACTTAGTCATGATGGTCGACTAACATGTCTTCACAGTCGCGGTCACTTCTCTGAGAGAAGTTACTGGCTGAAATTATAATTGAGACAAAACTAATGTCCAGCAATAGTTGCTGGTGACGATGATTGTTTTGCTATTTATGGCTCCTGCATCTGAAGTGACTAGCAGTGACTTGGTTCTTATTTATCGTTGGACATTTTTAAGAGAAAAATAAAGTGGAGAAGGTCGGCCAAGATAATAATAGTATAACATATTAATCGCAATAGTCCGGTTTGCCTTCTCCCAGTAGCTGGGAAAGAAGGGGGGGTCTGCCCCCCATCGACCACAAATACAGTGGCTTGAGCTAACCCCAGGGTGCTCGCCACTCATATTGATGAAGCTGCACTGGCTTTCAGCCCAAGCATAATTCTACCTATAAAAAAAAAAAGTGGAAAAACTATTGAGAGTTCGCGTCAGCGAACAAGCTTTACGTAGCACAGCAACTTTCCTTCTACTTTCTTGTGCTACTTAGGTATAGAATTTTAAGATAGTTTTAACTTCTTTTTTTTTTATGGTATAGGGGGCAAACGAGTAGTAGGAGATATTTTCACTACTGACGCCCATAGACATCCGCATAGAGGTTATACAGATGCGTTGCCCTCTTTCCTCCTCCTCCCTCTATAGGCCATCGGCAGTCCCGATGCCTGCCTGTTTTTTTAGATTTAACATCTTGATGGCTATGTTTTTTGCGTATGGGGTCGAATGAGCTTTCAGAAAAGCTTCTGCATTGGGACAATAGGGACATAGTGATTCATACAGTCACTTTTAAAATTATCCCCCGTTGGGATATACCTCGCAATACGTGTATGTCTAATGTGCCCAGTGAAGTGGAAACTTCTTTTCACTAAGATAATAACTGTTTATCTACATACTTAGAAGGGTGCGCTGGAACGTAGTGTGCAGGTAAGCACTACTAATTACATCAGTATATTAGGTATAATCTTGTCCTATTAGATGACATTTTAGAATCAAATTATCAAGGATATTGAGAAAAAAATGTTTTTTATTTTCTTATATTAAGGAGTAGTAATCATTCTAATTTCTGTCGTATATAACGAATTAACATGATAGACCTCCATATGTTCATGCCTCTTAAAACGTGGCCAAAAATTGGACAATTTTGGACGTTTACCCAGCGTGTTCCGTATCGCAGAAGTGACCTAGGCCCTACATACATCGTTGTCGACGGGCAAAAAGCCGCGCACGTCCCGCAATCAATACGCCGCTCCACTTTCAGCGACCTTCTGTGTCGCAATTCCCACCCGCCTCGATGCCTGCTTGATGCCTTCGCAATTATGCAAGTACGTTAAGAATTCCAATACTGCCCAAGCATATGGGACATAATAATAATATTCAAATAATAAGAACATTAAAATTCCGTTATAAAAATATTCAAAAATAATTCATAAATGTACAAAAAAAAGATCTAAAATTATTGACAAAAAATAGTGAAATAAAAATTATCTTTATAAAAACGAGCGTTCATTTATAATGACACCTTAATAAAGATAATTACGCAGAGAAATACGAGAGCATGCGAATCAGGACATTTTCATGTGATTTTCGTCTGGGCGAGATTGTTTCAGGGGCAGGGAGGGGCGGTGGTAGAGGCCTGATATTGACCTAGATGTTCATTCAGAGTTCGGTCGATGCGAAACTTGACATCTGCGCGCTCCTGCGTTTAGTGTTTTTCGATTTAATGTACTTACTTTCAACTCATCGTTGCTTCATTTTCCTTTTTTCAAACTTAAATGAATCAACAAAATCGATACACGAAAATATTTTCGTTTGCCTATAAGTTTTATATTTCTATTCGCGTTTAGTCTCGAGGCATGTGGTGTGTGTGAATTGAGGGCTCATAAAGATCAGCGGAGAAGTGATTTGAAAAATGCCTTAGCTTTAGCAGTACAATAAAAGCAACATAATGAATTCGGAGACGAAGTCCAACATGCCTATTTCGGCCGTGACCAGGAACCTGCCTACCATGGATAATAATTATTCAGATGTAAGTAATCGATCGTGCTTAATTTATGCTTAGAAATTAGAACGTATAAATAATTAAATTCAAGTAGATCCTCATTTTCTATGAATTTTCGATTATCTTGATGAAAATATTTAATATATTTCATTGTAATGCATTAATTAGAAACTCCATAATTTTATAAATAGGTTGATTCAATTATCATTTAACTTAAAGTATTTAAGAAAGAAATATTAAACACAAGTTATGGTTTAAAAAGTGGCAAATGAAGAGCTATTTGTCCATAACATAGGTATAGCAATATTCCATTAATATTTTTTAGGCATTAGGCCGCGGAAAATAGAAATGTTCAAGCACAAATCTAAAAATCAAAAGTATATTCCTATAGGATAAATAGCATAGTGATCAGTAATTAATTCATTCACAGTGTAGAGAAGACATGTCACAAATGCCGTTGGCTGAAGAGGCGGAGCCAGAGCGTGGGAATTGGACAGGACGGTTCGACTTCCTTCTTTCACTTCTAGGATATAGCGTGGGCTTGGGTAATGTCTGGCGATTCCCATATCTCTGCTACAATAATGGAGGAGGTAAGCAATTAGTTTTTTATTCCAGCTCTATCCCATTGTCTTACGAGGTAAACTACGTCCAAGAAAGTTTATATATTCCACATTAAAAAGAATGCTTGCAACCTATACTTAGGAAGCTAGAATTGTGTGTTTAGTTGTTACAATTATTTTAGATCATGTTAGAATACTATCCTAATTTAATAGCAGGAATGAAAGGATCTATTAGATGCAATTTCTGCCCGTGGACGAGCTTGTTTTGGCATTACATTAATTCCATACAAATTAAAGTTGAGCTGCTCAATAACAAAGGCAATCGGAAGGATTACCTCAAGATTTTTCTTAAAAACTCATATTGTAGAGTACCAGAGTACTTACCTATACATACTCATGTATATTTGTTGGAGCACGTCCGTGGGCAAAGTAGAAAATTAAAAAAAAGGAAGAGAGAGAAGTATTTCATTTAGATGTTATACTTCACCATTTTGATGATACTATACAATGTGTATCCTTCACTGTCCACATAGTCAGTTTTTTGTCACACTTGTTCAGATAGACAAGTAAAGAAATTTTAAAACTTTAAGAGGGTTTTAACCCGCGATTTGGGCAACTGGATTTGCAACTCTAATTGCGACATGGATTTACGATGAATCGTGTATTTATGAATAAATATTGTTTTGCAATTCATTCATAAATACACGAGAATATGAATTCGAAAAATGGAATACTATCATGGTTATTTTTTTTATAAATTAATAAAGTGACCATGGATTAGATTGGTAGATCGCAGATGATGATTTAGGATACCTACGCATCTTCATTCTGTACACAACGATAACATGAAATCCGGGAGTTAGGCGGCCACTCATGCAAAGCCCTGCATTTTTAGACAATCAATTTAGACAATCATGTTTTTATTAAGTAATATTTTGTATATACCTCTACAAATTAAAAAAAATTAACAAAATATATACGTACCTATCTCTACCTCTTACACGATACCGTCCTAAAGTGACAGCTATGCTGTCGCGTTACATATGGTTTGTGAGTTTCCGGTGGCCCATTAAAAGAGGGGGAGAGAAGTAGAACATACGTCTACATAACAATAATGCAGATGGCTGTCCTTGATGCCTCGTTCGCTCTTTATTTTTAAAATATCTTACTTTAAGAAATAAATTAATAATTAATAACTTATAGGTAGATTCCCTCGCCCACGCCAATATTCCACGAAGATATTTAGCTACTATGTAGGTTGAACTTTAATATTTTATTCACGAGGAACCGTAAATAGAGTACTCTTCGATTTTAGTTCGTAAAACTCGATATCTTTATATTATTTATTACGGAACTCCTGCTAAATGACTGGTCCGATTTTGACGATTTTTTTTGTGTATGTTGAAGGGGATTTGAGAATGGCTTAGATTCACAAATCAGCCCGGCAGATGGCGCTGCAGTCGGTATCTCGAATATATAGTATTGTAGGGTAATGTAGCGGATTGATAATTCTGCCACATAACATTATACGTTACCATGATAATATATGTATTTTCCAATAATGACAAGAAGTCTGTCGGGCAGTTAGAAATAATATTTTTTGTATCAAATCATCACGTTTCTAATTATCTATTGGTCAACCGTGTTTCCACAGAATTATATAATGCCTAGAAAACCACTTTAATCAGTTGGTCTTGAGCCTAATCTCAAATCAAATCAGCCCCTCTCGAATAGTGGCATAAACGCTATTGATTAGAATAGGCTTTGATAAGTTATGTAACGGTTTACCTTAGGGCATGAAATTTGATTCCACGCATCGGGATCCTCTACATTGTCTATCGTATTCTTCTCTAATCGACTAGC
>LUGF01015121.1:147577-171459 GCA_001625245.1 Calycopis cecrops | reverse complement strand
AATTCTCGTGTCACAGTTTTCGTTGCCATACTCCTCCGAAACGGCTTGACCGATTCTCATGAAATTTTGTGAGCATATTGAGTAGGTCTGAGAATCGGCCAACATCAACAATTTACTGAAATGTCGCATATCCTACCTTCAAAAAATCTGGTCTAATTTAAAATATAGCCAAAATTTTATTTAAATTAACGCCTAGCTACCAATTCGTAGGACCTATATGAAAAAAATATAAGAAATATTATATAATATTATAATCAGAATTGGGAATTAGGTGTTTGTTATTTCATTATTATGTAGTTATAAAACTTATTTATACATAGCAAAAAAGTATATTTAACTTGGTCTACTGACTTAAGAATGTGGAACCGATCGATATTATAATGTATAATATATTAAATTTCATATTAAATAATAAAATCTTAGTTAAATATTTAAATTACAATTATTATTTTTTGTTATTTTCAGAGATTCTTTAATAGTTGCCGTGTCAAATATTCTCACCTCATTTTTTGCCGGTTTGGTAATATTCTCTGTGATCGGATTCCTGGCGCACGAGCTGAATGTGGAGGTAGACAAGGTGGTAGATCAAGGCGCTGGTTTGGCTTTCATAGTATATCCGGAGGTGGTCACAAGACTGCCAGTCTCTCCTCTGTGGTCCATATTATTCTTCGTCATGCTCCTAACACTCGGGCTCGATTCTCAGGTAATTAATATTTCTTTAAGAACTCAATAACAAAACGCGTTGTACTGTATCCCCCTTATTAATAAACTTAGAATAACTTTATCCATTAATTCTTGATCTGAATTAATTTTTAATTATAATTTTAAAATATTATTTTTTTCTATAAAATATTTTTTTAACAACGATATATAAAATTATAAATTAAGTAAATTTAATCGTGGATTATCAATTATTAGACAGATTCCTCTAAATGAACTAAAATACCGCATAAAATTATTTAAGTTTCAATAAATTATTATTTACTATTTTAGTCTTAATAATTAAATTTCAATAGTAGGGTATCTAATCCTAGTAACAAACTGATATCTGTCAAATTCCTTACTTAGAGTTTATACAGATAGTTAATTGTAATTTGACGAAATGAGTTGTTCAACGTACCTAGTTTGTAAATCAAGTTGGATGCAATTCTAATTTCTTTCTTAACAAAGTTAAAGTGGAATTGCATTTTGAAGTCTACTAGCATAGAACTCAGAAATAAATTCTCTTTAATATTGTTAATAATTAATAATATTCTTTCTTTATATCTATATGCCTACTAGCGTTCTGTGTTCACTATTTAAACTGCCCGTACTCAACAATTTTCTCACCCAAATGAGATTTTGTACTAAAGTAAAATCATTTTCAGTTTGCTTTGATGGAGACTGTAACCACCGCCATTCTCGATCGATTTCCAAGTTTCCGCCAGAATAAAGTGTGGGTAGTTCTGGGCGTCGCTATCTTCGGCTATTTAGGAGGATTAATTTTTACAACTAACGTAAGTTTTTTTTTTTATATTTACTTACTACAACACTTAACTGCAATTTATTTGATATCTATCAATACAGATCACACGTATTCTACCTTCGGAGAGAAGAGGTTTCTTCTTTAAAAAGTTTTAGGTTATGTTTATTTTATATTATGCGCTGCCGAAATTTAAATGCTGTAAGGTGTTCAATTCTGTCAGGCCGGTAGATTTTCTAAGGATAATTTTATTAGACGCGGAGAGACGTAAATTGAGAAAAAAGCACAAGGAGGCTTCGTTCCAAAAATCACTGCCGCCACTGACCACTGTACTGTTGAGTACATATACAGTAGTCAACTCCACACTGCAACGACATAATATTAGACAATTTAGCAGTATTGAAAGAATTTAGGAAATGAAAAACCACTTTTTTGAGACACAAAGCGACGTTGACCATTTGGTATGCCCGGTCAGCAGTTCTAGTTCAGCACTCTGAGCCGTTATTGCTTTTTATAATACGATTTGATTTCTTAAAATGCATGACAAAATTTATAAGATATAATTTAAAAAAAATTAAAAGACGAAACTTATTATCTTTAGAAGGTTAACCTAGTCATTGCTTTTGCTGCTATTAATGTTGTAATTGGCTTATCTACACGCTTCGTCAGCAGTCTGTGAAAAATCTCTAATTTAAGTATAACGAAAAAAAAGAAGTCATCCATTAAAAATATATTAAATAAACTATTTTCAATTCCAGAGCGGCATGTATTGGCTGCAGCTGATGGACAAATACGCGGCGAACTGGTCTGTGCTCATAATAGCGATCGGTGAATGTATACTGATAGCGTGGATATACGGCGCGGAGAAGTTCTGTCTGGATATACAGAGGATGATCGGCAGACAGTCCAAGCTCTGGGTGTTCTTCTGGAGCACCATGTGGAGGGTGATAACACCGGCGGCGTTGGTTGTGAGTTATACTTTGTTTATGTATGACGTCATTGAGGCTAATTCGTTTGTATGCTTCGACTTAGTGAAGATGGCAAGTTAGAAAGAGAAAATAACATTTTTTTTTATGGTATATGAGGGCAAACGAGCCGTCGGAGCCATTTTCATGCCTACCGACGCCCATAGACATCCATATAGAAACTACACAGATGCGCTGCCCTCCTTTCTCCTCCCACCTCCATAGGCCACCGGCTACTCACAAACCACACGAAACGCACAACACAGCCGTCACTTCACGCCGGTCTCGTGTAAGCAATAGGTACCTCCCCGGTTGTGCCGGCCCATTTCGGCTGCTTGCAAGCATGCAGTGCGGCACTACCTCTTACTGCGAAATTTTAGAAATAATTTAGTAAATAGTTAGTAATATACATTGCAGTCATACATACTAGCGTCAACTATTGCAGAACGAAAAATAAAGATTGGGTTTATTCGTATTACTAAAAATATGTATGAGTACCTATTTAAAATTTCTTGATGTCGTCAACGACATCTATGAATTTATAGTTAAAAGTTTATATTTATAAATTCTAAGTGTCACGTATTGCATTGTCTACAAATGTTTAATTTTTTAGAATTAAAGTTGGTTTTCTTTTCAGTTCATTCTTGTGTTCAATTGGATCGAATATAAGCCTGCTTCGTATGGCCATTACGTGTACCCGATGTGGGCTGACGCCATCGGGTGGACCCTGGGGGTTCTGCCCATCGTGGTGGTGGTGCTGATGGCTATTGATCAGATCTGCAGCGGTCCAGATGATCTTACAATTATGGAAGTAAGTACTTTACGTTAATAAATCCATTAAGCCTTAATAAAAAAAACCGGCCAAGCGCGAGTCAGACCCGCACACCGAGGGTTCCGTACCAACGAAACGTATAGGTGACTTTCAGCGACATATTTACCAGAAAATAAAATAACTTGGTTTTCATAGCGCTTGTATGAACGACAAAGTTGTAATTACGTTTTTTGAATATGTGTTATTTCTCAAAAACTAATAATGATATCTCGCTTAAACCAATTTCCGTTGATAGTTTTCATTGAGATCTACAGCATATATATTTTTTTAGATTTCTCACTCTCTTATTTTAAAAGTTAGAGGGGGGGGGGACACTCATTTTTCACTTTGGAAGCGTCTATGGATTGCCCCCCCCTTTATTTCTTAATTTATTTATTTTTATTCATTTTTTTTTATTTTATAGCGATATAGAATATATATCTAATATATATTCTATATAAAATTTCTAATAGCGGTTTACAGAATACATCAACCTACAAAGTTTCAACTACGACGGCCCAATAGTTTCGGAACGGACGGACAGACGGACGGACCAACATGACGAACCTATAAGGGTTCCGTTTTTTGCCATTTTGGCTACGAAACCTTAAAAAAACAGGCTGTCACAGGCGCCAGACCCTTAAAGAGGGTACAACCCCTGGCTTCGTAAGGCTTAAGGACATAAAGATCATTTTTGTATCCATAAGGGCGAAGCCAAACGAGCGTAATTTTATGAGTTCTGAGTCGCGTATTTTCTGTCGCGTAATTTCTGCTGCATTCAGTTTCATACAAAAATGCAGTTTGTACCACACGACGACGCAAAATGAGTTGTCTGCCGACTCACACGCACAAACTCGACCGAATTTCTGTCGGGGCGAGGGAGGGGCGGGGATCCATCGCACTTGATGACACAAACACCCCGTACTAACGCTCAATAGTAACTGAATAAATTACGTCCGTGTGGCAGCTCCACAGAAATTCAGTTGGCCCGGCCGAAATTCTGCGATTCACGACTGAAAAAATTACGCCCGTGTGGCTCCAGCCTAAAAGGGCGCTCCTTCTTAACTCCAAGGTCCCCAAGCCCCGAGCCGCGACAGAGCTTAATCCGACGATGCTATGTAATAACAATGACCTGTGTTTAGTAGCATATACTCGTAGCACTGAGTATTTGCTAGAACTTGCTTGTGAGATATAGCTTACTGCTGGCGTGATCCTATAATATTTTCCCCAGACTTATTACTAAAGAAGTTTTCATTTCAATAAATTTGACTAGGTTTGCCCAGACTTCAAAGACATATTTAATGGCAGTTTAGATTTACACTCCATTGATTTACCATCTGCATTTTTGGTTATCTTAAAACCAAAATTGTATTTACTGTTGAAATATAAGTATAAAGTTCAGAATTTATACACTTGATGAATGAAAAAAAAAGACTATGAAATGCTTATAGTAATTCTAACTGGATACGGACAAGATTCTCTAAAGGCAAGGGCCCACCGACGCCTACACGCATTCACAAAACTAGACCTGTCTCCACCAAACGTGGGGAGGAAGAACAACGCGGCATCAGAACAGTCATAAACAGTATGAATTGCAACTATTACAGTCTAGATATTCTTTCACGTAGGTGTTACGTAAGAACTATTTAGTCTAGACATCTCTTCACGCGGTGTTACGTAAGAACCTTTGTTTACCGGTACGATACCACTTAGAAAAGTAATATTATAGCTATAATTAAGAAAAGGCGGCGATTTTTAAGACCAGGATTAGACGAGACGAGGGATATCCAGAGCTACGTGTATGATTAAAGTAGGAATACTACATCGGCTACAAGATGCGATATGCGACAGATGCACAAAACATTTGAGGTCTGGATACAATTTTAATTTTTACAGAAAGCTCGTGTGCTAGCTCGACCAACTGAGGAGTGGGGGCAAGGGAAGATGGGCGATGTTGCGGGGCTGGGCGTGACCCGCGAGTGCGAGCTGTCCCCGCCCGTGCTGTTGCTGCACGGCAGGCACGTGCTGCGCGAGCGCGGTGCTTGACCACCGCACACCCATCCGCTTATTGCCATGCGGAAGGTATGTATACTTATAAAACATATTAGACTAAGGGCGGATTTTTCAATCCTCAGATAAAAGATAACCCTGGGAATAAACTATCTCTGTTTCATTTTTTATTTCGTGTTTAAATGCGATGGGTATAATTTATTCCAAGGGTTAATTTTTATCTGACGTTTGAAAAACCGGCCCTAAGGTGATTTTTAGGTAGTCAAGTCCCAGATAGCTGAAAAGGTTAACTTATTCGTAAAATTATCTACAATTTTTGATTATACGGTTTTGATTAGAATTTACAGACAAAGTTTGGACAACTGTTGTAGATATTGTTATGATTATATTCCTATCTTATGAATATATTATACAAGGTTGATAAAAGAGAGAGGCGTTAAATTAAACCACATATACCATAAGTGCCTACAGTTAATCTGAAACAATTAAAATAACTTTACGACAAGTATACGAAAATACTTTTTTGAAACAAATTAAATAGCGAAAAAATATAATCATGCTTTGTACCGGCGCGTACAACTAACTCCCGAGGTGAATGACCCGGCCCATACTCGCTATCAGCTGACGTAAATCGCGTACGAAGTAAGAAAATTTTATAAAAAATCCTATGGCTAAACTATTGCTCCGATTGATCTGATTTTTGTTTTGTAGCCTGGAAATAATACACTATATATGTGGTTTCATTTAATACCTCTAGCTTTTATCAGCCTTGTATTATTACAAGCAGACAATTATAATCGACCGTTATAGTTAATTTTCGAATCAATAATTGAAACTTTACCAGTAACTTGTGAAACTGGCTCTTAATATGTGCATTTTAATGAAGAGGCTGTAAGAAACGTGCTATTATTGCATTGCAACCGAATCTCAAAATCAAAATCTGGAAGACATCTGGAGTGGCACCTTTAGCTCACATAGATAGACGTGAAGTGGAAGCTATGTTGTAGTGTTTCGTGAAACACCAGTACCTAGGGGATAGGGATAAAAAAGACAACATGCATAACCTTTATGTGGATCAATAGTTGCAAAAGTAAGGGTAGTTATAAAAATAAAAGCAATAAATTATATAATTATATTATCTAGTTTAAAATATTCTAATAACCCAGAATTGGGCTCTTTACATATTCTTTGCCAAATAGGTAATACACAAAATTTGCCAAATATGTAACCAACAATACGCAAACATATGATTGTTTGCTATTTACATAACATTTCTTGGATATTTTCCAGACTTCACATGACGGCCTAGATTCAACATCTATTACAAGTGGACTGGAAAATGAAATTAAAAAGAATAGTACTGCGGGCCTTATAAGAATAAAGAAGAGTTCAATAAAAAGAAAAGTTCCAAACTTTAGCCATGAATCTGATGATGGTATAGTCGAACCATTACTCCAAACCGACAGGGAGAGAACTGAAACTGCGACTCGAAGTGCCAAATATTTACTGTCGAAAGGGAAGACTGATTCAATAAGTGAAAACGAAGATTCAATTAAAATGTCAGAAATGAAATTAAGTCATTTTTCTTCTTCAACGCCAACAACAACAACAAATAAAGTACTGACTTCAAATAATGCGAATAATGTTAAGGATACAAATTTTGTTACAAACATTACCGAAGTTGCACCTACTCATAACCATATGAACACAAACGTCTTCGGCGGGTCTGAGGTTTCAAAAGCAGTTATATCAACTAAAAGCCCTATACTTGTTGAGCTTGATGTTGGAAAAACTACTGGATATAATCCTAGTCTGATTTTTACTACCGCTAAAATTCATACCGATTGTAAAACAAAATTGATAGAACCACTTCAAGTAACTCCAGTTCCAATTACATCAACGTTTGAAAAAAGTGCAGGAGTAACTTCAAGCTCATCTGATACTACAAATAAGAAACATGATATAAGCGGAAAAAATGGTGATGCTTCAAATTATATCTCGGAGAAATTAAATAAAACTGATATTCAACAAAGCACCGATCAAAAATTCACGACACCTTTAGAAATTATACGTAATAGTTCTACCTCCAAAAATACTTCAAATCTTACAGATATAAAAACTTTAGGCGACAATAGTTCAAAGAATATGGATACGACTTTATTACCAAAAAAAATAGTAGAGAATAAGGAATCGAAAAATTATGATAGTAAAAGTGCAAATTTGATGACATCGATTAGCAATGATACACCTATTTTGAAAAATATTAACACCGATGTACTAAAAACAAAAAAGGCTGACTTCTTGCCTCAATCCTTAAACTGTAATGGGAATAAGGCAATAGCATCTAGTGCATTAGACAAACCTATTTCTGACAATATTATGAAACTAGATACAGATTTTTCTATTAGTGAAAAGGCTGAAAAAAAACTCACTATACAAGGTAGTAAAAAATTGCAGAGGCAAAAGAAGGCAACTGTGGATGACTCACATGAAAACACATCGGTTACAAATGTTTTAAAAGATAAATTAACTTCTGAGGCTAAGAAAATGTCAATTGTTACTACTACTAAGTCCACGTCAACTACGATTACGACTACAACGTCATTAGTAAATAAAACTACGTTGCCTTCAAGTGTCACACTAAATTCAACTGAAAACGATACAAAAACTACGTCTCAACCAGTAGCTGTCAAAAGTAATGTAGCAATGTCACCTAAAGTCATTGACTGTAAAACTCAACCGCCGAATTCAAAAATATCTACCCCCACTACTCCCACTAGTCACATAAAAACATCTTTAATACCAACAGCTACTAATAGAACAACACAAGGCACTAATGTTACAAAACCAACAACTTCTACCAAAACTCCAGAAAAACATGATTCAACAAATATTAACAAATCACCACATTCAATAAAACCAGACGTTAAAGAATCCAAAGATACATCAAGTACAGTAAATAAAAGTCCTTCGACACCTAAAACTCTGCCACCGTATATTGTTTCCACATCTAAAACAAAAATAGGAGTGCCAGTTGTAACTAGTGCTACGTTTAAATCTGAACCAACAAAATCTACGGTCGATTCAAAGAACGTGCCTAACACAAAATATCTTGTTAAAACTACTCCGTCGAGTAGCATTAGAACCTCTTCAATTACTACGCCAAATACGTCATCAAGCCTTAGTACAAAACAGTCAGTTTCTGTTAAACAAACAAAATCTAAAACTGACAAACAAAACGAAGATAGCAGAGCTTAACGATTAATCCTTTTTTTCCTATTACAGAAAATAAATATTTTCCGCTCATTTTTAAGTAGGTACCTTCCCCTTTTTAATTTTTTTAAATACTTCTCTATTTAATATAATTTCTTTTATTTTAAGTACAAAATATTATTTGCCCCTCGTTTATTTCTTTAGTCTTTTATTCAATTAAACCTATTGTATAATGAAATAGCAATAGCTGCTATGTTTAGCAAAATTTTTATAGGTTTAGATGTAAATACATACGTAGAGCTACATTATACTGTGGTATGCACAAATATTGTTGGAATTCTTTCGTCGAGTTCTTTGTTAGTTCTCTTCTAGAAATATTGCTTTTATTAATACCTTTATTATACTAGTTTTAGGAAAAAAATTGTCGTTTCAAATTATTTGCTCACTTACTAAAATAAGGAATTGAATACAAAATATAAAAATATATCATATGTGTACACTGTACAGAAATAAAAAATATATTCTTTGGTACCACTTTGGAAATGAAACTGAAAATCTTTGTTGAAAATTCTTATCGTTGATGTCGATCGTCAGAAGAAAGAGAAGGTCAGTGGTGCTATGAAGTAAAATAATATTTTTCATAGACAATATATTTTCAATTTTCGATAAAATTTTGAGGTGATTTGTTTCATCTCACACCACGTCAATTTATACTATTTTTTTAATAAAATATATTTACCTTATTAAAACATCTCTACCTATTCTATTTCAATTATATATTTCGATCAAATAAGCCGAGTGAAATCAGGGTAGCAAGTATACTTACCTATGTTTTTCGTATTTATTCAAAAATAGTATAAGACTTGTTTTAATTTTTTTAACATAAATTATGTAAATGCTCATTAAATTTGGATTTTCTATCAGAAAAAAGAACCCACTATAACCCGATTTTGCATTACATTCATCAAATGTAGTTTTATAGTATAAAATATGGTATATCTACTTATATTTTTAATTCCTTATTATATCGGTCAATATAGATATTCCTAGATACCTAAATATTGTGCTCAATTTTTTTTACTAAATAAATAATGACGTCCACTTTTATATTAAAATAAAAATATACGTTATCCGTCAATGATTCCAGTAGGGGATGCCTGTAAAACCATCAGCGCAATTACTTACTTTTAATGAATGTATAATAAAGTACCTATGTATTAAAAATATTCAAAAATATGTATGTTTTATCAACAGATTCAAATCAAAAATCTTTTAAAAGGAAAACTCATGTTTATAGTTTTTTTGTTTGAATATAAGTTAAAAAATTTACACATTTTTTTTGGCATAAATTTAAATTATGTAGCTATTTACGGTGAGTACGCGGTTATTAACCTTTAATTATCTGTCTGTTCCAGGAGTGTTTTGTAACTATAATAATCTTAAAAAATGTTCTATATAAATTATTCGGATATGCGCTGCAAAGACAATAATTTTTACAGCATGCTGAATAAAACATGAATTGCAATTATTGTATTATATTTTTGTCACTATAAGTACAATTCGATAGAATAGTGGTTGCATTTTATATATGGATTCTGGAACAGAATTCCTCAGCATTTATTTTTACTATACTTAATTATGTATTCTGATACTGTTTCTGTTATTGCCTCAAATAAACATTTTTGCTTTTATATAATATTATGTTTATTAATAATATTAGACAGGTACTACAGGTAGGTATATACAATGTTTTCTACCAAAGGTTATCGGTTTTGTGGGCAAATGTATAAATAACCAAGATCAAAAGTTTTAACTTTTGATTCCATTATTTTTTTTAATTACTTAATTGAAATTTTTAAATAAAACAAAATGTTTTAAATCTGTGTGTATTTTAATAATATATATTAAGAAACAAATTAAGTTGTACTACTGTACCTAAATTGTATGTTTTATTGTAAAACACAAAACATAGAAATATGATGAAATCGCAGATAAATAATAATAAATAAATAAATAAATAAATATATATATATATATATAATAAAACAAATAAAAATGCTTGCTTAATTAGGAGCCTTAGAATTATAAAAAGTAATGTAATGTTCATTTTAATAACGCGCACACGTCATCTGTATAAAATTTCGTAAAAGTTTTTATTCTCAATATTTTATTTTTTTAATAGTTACCATTTCTGCACATAAAAATTTTGTTCCATAAAAATTGTATTCATCATGTCATCATATTATAATAACTATGTCAATAGGTATATGAAATTATTACTCGAAATTATTAGCATCAACGATCGTGGTCAGTCCCAAAAAATATTGTACCCAAATGAAAAGTCGGCCTGATTTTTGTTTTATTTTTGTGTTAAATATTATTAAAAAAATATTAATAGTTACAAAATGATAATAATAATATCATTTTTAACTTATCACAAATACTTATACTTGTATATTTTATACTTTTTAGGGTTTTTTTTCCTACGTTTAATTAATTATTGTATAAGTCATTACAATTTTGGGCATTTAATGTAACGATAAAAAGTTAAGTATGCAATACAAAATACCTACATAATTGTAAAATAATTATTTTCATTAATAATTGTTTATACTTACTACGTTATTGAATAGGTAGAGATTTAATTAAATGAAAAATTGCTAGGTATATGTAAGCCAAATTTATTTACCGTTTGTTTATATTGTTGTATTAAAAATACGTTTTTGTGATGTCTTTTAAGAAACAGATCTGGTTTTTATAATAATTTTTAAAATTATATCCGATTATTAGTAAATAGAAAATAATGAATAGACACCTTGAGGGTAACTAAAATTAAAAAAATACCTATGAAATATTACACTATACCAATAAAATTGAAGAGATTTAAAATAACGTAGGTATACAGATATGATACGTATTGCTGTATGAAATCTGATTAGAAATTAGCCGTGTCGTTTAGATACTTTACTAAAATTTCTAGATATAGTCTATAAGGATTCCCGTTCCTTTACCAGTTTTAGAGGAATTTATTTTGATATGTGTCAAGTTTTACCCTAATGTTATTTATGACTATCCGTATTAAATATCGTTTGTTTACGTATACATTACCCTAACTTATTGTTTTTCTTAGTAGATAATGAATAAGGAGACTGTAGATAGGAGTGCAGTGTAGTGAGAATATCGGCGTAGTTTTAGGCCGAAGTTGGAGAACTAGCTGTCGTGTGGGTTGTCATTAACAATGGTTAATAACTAGGAAGTGAGATAGTGCCGTGAGCTAAGCTGGGCATGCACAAATTTTGGCACCTGTATTAATTTTTAAAATTTATTTTCTTATGAAAACAATACCTAATTAACCAATTTTATGTCAGGAAATTAAAAAAATTATGTGCAAAAATATTAAAAAAAATAGTCAAAAAACTTTTGACTGAAGACAAAATATATACAGCCGATTTGAATATCGCTTATATTGCGATTTTGTTGTTTCTTCAGTACTGCGATCATGGATCGTTTAATGTCTTGATCATTTCATATTTTTATTATTTCATTTTTTGATTTCATTTCATGTTTCATTCAATATTTCATTAATTTCATTTTAAAGCCAATAAAGCCCAGTTTAGAGTCACACTTAGTTTAAATCTAAAAGCGCTTGATAAATGCGATGCATCTTTGTGTCGGCCGTATAACGGTCTCGTTAAAACACGACGCGATTGCATCGATACAGGGCAATATGGTGTATGAAGGTAGGAATAATATTGGGTATGTGTGATCGGAGAATAAATAAATTTGCCTAAGTAAATAGATATTGTTGTTGAAACTTGATGTATTTTAGAGAATTATTGATAAAATCGATGTTAATAGATGTTTACTGTAAATATAGATTTAACAGCCAATGTCGGAATGTTGAATGTTATAGAAAGGCTGTATTTTTGGGTGATATTTTAGAATGAAAGGTCATATCTTTGATAACATTATTACCATGGGAGGCGTGCACGAGAAGAGGATAGAAACTGTAATGATGTGATAAATAAGTAAATTAGATTTAGTGTTGTTGTGCTATTAATAAAATATGTTCAGATGTGGTTATTGGTCGTATTTTATTTACTTACTCCTTGTAAATGATTTGTTAAGTTCACGCGAATGTTACACATTCAAATAAAATAATTTGAACGTATTTTATCGCGGTTTATGTCATTATTTTACAATCCCGACATTTTAGAAGCTTTACAACAACCGTGGTCACGGGTGGACTGAGATGTAAAATCCTACTAATATTATAAATGCGAAAGATTGTAAAGATGTTTGTTACTCTTTCACACAAAAACTACTGAACGGATTTTCATGAAACTTTACAGTAATATAGCATGAATATCAGAATAACATAATGAGTTATATATATTATATATATTATATTATAATTTTGAATCATTTATGAAGTCCGGCGGGCAAAGCCGCGGGCGGAAGCTAGTACTTAAATAAACCGCGATAAAATCCGTTAAAATTGTTTTATTATAATACTCCTTGTAAGATTAAACGGTTGCCATTATTGTAGTCAAAATAATTGAATCGTTTAGATATGTATATCAATTATAAACACAAATTAAAATAGTTTGAATTTTTTTATGCATTGCTTGCAGCGTGAATATCAGTAGCTAGTGGTATACCATTCTTTGTTAAAGTTAGGACTATCGCTGCATTGCCAGAAAACTGTCCCAGCACGACCGGGTGACGTCTTAATACACCAGCGTGAGGCGGCTGTGTATAGTACGATGTTTGTGGGAGAGGAATACTTAAGAGAAGGGGAAGGGGTTGAAGAAACTATAAGGGATAACTTTAACACAAGGATCAAGAAGTACCTAGTGCAACGCGTTTGCAAAGTCTATGTGAGTATATTCATGGGCCGCAGCAGCGCCGGATCTAGCTATGGCGGGGACCAGGGCTTGGAGCCCTTGGAGTCGAAAAGGGACCCTTTTTGGTGGCTACAAAATGATCTTAAGACTCTTAAGCCTTACAGTGCCGAGGGCTGCAGCCCCCCTAAGCCTCCGCCTAGATCCGGCACTGGGCGTTGGTACCTTTAGTCCCGTCGATTAAGTCCATCTAGCTGTGTCCCTATGAGGTTAATTAATACATATTAGTATTATTATAACAATTTATAACACTGTAAATTAGATTTTCCAAATTTAAAGTTAAAACGTTTTTACATTTTTTTAATAAAAAAAATATGCCAATGATCCCACTGCCAGGTATTCGGATTAAAAACTCGGTTATCCTTAACATTTTAAGATCTATTATTAATATTAGCGTGATAAATGTTTTCTGTCACGTAACACTAGCTGTAGTTTGATATTTTTTTTGATGGGGAGGATGGGGTGGAGGAGGGCAATGTATGCGTGCGCGTGTTAAAGGACGTCAAACGTCAGTAGTCTCGAAATGATTGTTCGTTTATTCCCCTATGATAAAGAGTTAATATACCATGATTACAACATTCTGTCTCGAGTTTTTTATCCTATCGCATAGCAAACGAAAAATATAATAAACTTTTTATCAGTTCATTCATTTCATGTCAGGCTCAAGGCCTCTAATAGAAATCATGGGCAGAATTTTGAAATCGCCAACAGTTGAGTGCGCGGTCAACATGAGTTATTAGCTTCAAATTAAATCGGTAAGCAAAGGCTTTTATCATGATGTGTGACGTCGAACTTTCTTCTGCGGCCTTTATTTTACCATTCGTGTCGGAGCGGCGAGAGCGAGCGGCTGTACCGGCGCGGCCGCGCAGCGCTCATTGTCATTACAAGCCAACCGTGAATTGACTTTTACAAAATATCATCGTATATTTTTGTTTGTGCACAAGTGAGAGTACGCAAAAACAACATTCCAGTGAAATGAGAATTCCATCAACAATGTCGAGTTATTTAAATCCTACCGCGAGAGAAACATTCTAGCGCTGATTCAACAACGGAACTTTTAATACAAAATACAAAGGTTTGTTGTTTTATTTTTATTTTGCTTATTTTATAATTTTATGCTTCGACTGTGAAACTTTGATCTATTTTTTAACGATTACCAATACTGACTGTCGAATTTTGTGATTATGTAAATTATCTTAGTTTTTAGGGTTGTCACAACCAAAGCTTATTTGAGTAGGTATGTTATAAAAATGTTGAGTTCATTTTATTTTTTACGTTTTTACTAATTATTTGAATATTGTTAGATACTTTGCGTTTCTTTTTGTTTCAAGTAGGTAGTCCAAGTTATAGAAGTCGTTAAATCTAAGTACTATTAAAATTGAAATGTTTTTATTTGCCATAAAATGCGGCATTTCATTTCGCATTGTAAACACGCAGCAATAAAAAAAACTAAATTTTCTGTATTGTGTTACTGTTGTTTGGGCAATGCTGCGTGCGTTTTTGTTATACAGAGTCAATTACCCCTAACAACATGGGGTAATTGACACCATGAAGATCTTATTTTTGAGTTAGGCTAGGGTAATGCCGTTGGTTAGGTCTACAACCAGATAGGTCTTGATTAGGAAAATCGCAGGAAATACAAGTGACTTATTGCAATAGATAGTGTCAAGCTGCATGCATGCATGTAGCTAATTTGAGCCGGCACTAGCGGGTACCACTCGCTTACACGATACCGATGAAAAGTAACAGCTGTACATCGTGTTTCTTGCGGTGTGTAGCCGGTGGCTCATGGAGGTGGGAGGAGGAAGAAGGGCAATAAAGTCTATGGGGAGGTGTATGGGCGTCGGTAGTCATGTAAATTCCTCCGACTACTCGTTTGCCTCCTTATACTGTTAAAAAAGCAGCAGAGTGATAGCCTGATACAGGGAGAAGAGTGTGTTAATGTTATAGTTCTCTGAGGTCATCAATAGGATCTTTTGTATAAAAGGCGTTGGCGCCTGACACTTATATAGATCATGGTTTTCAATCATCAAGAAATGAGAAGCATCATTGTTCTTCATACCGTTGCCAGTTCCTCTTCTGTAATAAATAAATATAAATGCCTTTATAACGTAACTAATGGAGTTTCAGCTTCAAGAAATCAATGTTTCCAACTACCAATGAATTTTTGCATAAATACTTTGCGTATTTCCAGGGCGTTGGTAGTCCTTGCTGGGCTCTGGCGGTTCCTTTACCCTCTATAACTATAAAAATGTGTTTTATGTTGACGGGAACTTTTTTCTTCGATCGTGTAAGGGCCATTCTTTATCTATCAGTAAAAACAAAACAATGCCTTAGAACGTATTATACAGAAAAAATATTTTTTTTATTGTTTTCTGAAGATTTTGCTTGTAGCGTGAATAAATAAAAAATATATACATCTATTGCAATGGAATTATTACACGACAGTGGCGACGCCCATAAGGAGAGTTTTATAAATTTTACTCATCATCAGTCATTTTCTGATAAGTGATATAACTGCGCGTAGATAGATAGGCCTTTTAATGAACACCAACACCTGATTACAATGGACAGAATGTGCCTAATACCAACATTAATATCTAATCCTACTAATATTATAAAGGCGAAAGTTTGTGAGTGTGTTTGTTACTCTTTCACACAAAAACTACTGAACGGATTTTCATGAAACTTCACAGTAATATGCCTTTCATATCAGAATAACATAATAAGTTAAAATTTATAGGGGTTTTTTATAATTTGGTTATAATATAACGATAACTGTCAAGTAAGTCGGAAAAAAATCAGCCCCATGAGAGCAATATTGACGTGCGTTGCCCTAATCGTTAGAGTTACACAAATATAATTACTGTAGGATTATTTATCTTAAATAGTTCTAAATAAAAGTCCGCGACAGCATATATCTATCTTTTATGTGTAAGTCACTATGACCAAAATAGTGAACCAAACATTCAATTAAATTAGATATTTTTTAACGATGCACATTCTAGAATATTTATCGAACTCTTATGAAAATTGATACATCTGTCACTTTACGTATTGAATGTAGATAAACTTGGTCTTTTACACTAAGTAATTTGGACGAATAGATTAAAAGTTATTATCACGATAAGATTGACTTAAACGGAATATCTAAAGCGCCTAAAATGCGCGGCGAAAAATCGATTCTCAAAGCGATTTATTGTTTCATACAATACGTATATATTTAATATAATAAATATTTCAGTATTATATTAGAATAATATATATTTCAGTATAATATTAGATTATGTATAATAATAACAACACCATTTTTGAATCCACGCGGGCGAAGCTGCGGGCGGAAGCTAGTATGTATATAAAATTCTCGTGTCACAGTTTTCGTTGCCATACTCCTCCGAAACGGCGTGACCGATTCTCATGAAATTTTGTGAGCATATTGGTCTGGTCTGAGAATCGGCCAACATCTATTTTTCATCCCGATATTCCCACGGGATCGAAAGTTACGCGGGTGAAACCGCGGGGCGCAGCTAGTTATGATATAATATTTTATTCCATACGCCACTTAGCATACGTTTACTCTGCTTAGTTAGTCATTAAAAGCTTCTGTGTAATAATGCGAGATTAGGACAAGCCTTTACTGAGGTGCCCTACTGCTGATAGATCCGGGGCACTTCAACACAGCGGGCGAAGGCTCTCGCAGTGGTTTTAAGTCGGTAGGGTCCCCGTGCCGAGCCAGACACACCCTTCCGACTAACCCAGGGCCGGTTGGACGGTGCCTAAATGCATTTTCCCTGCGTGAAAAAAAAAACCATATAATGAGCCTTTTTGTGCATATTATTAGGATTAGATAATTAATTGATCCTAGAGCAATATCCTAACTAGAACGTAGGGGGCGCCGCTCGGGTCTCGCCGTGGCTAATAAGTCGAGCCACTCTGCCACCAACTACAACAGATTGCTATGTTCCACCTATTCTTTGAACAGTGTATTCCCGACCATTCTATTGCTATACCACTGTTTAGACATGAACCATTACTTAATCAGAGTCAATTAAACAGTACAGTGGATTTATAAATGTAGGCACCCTATTTGTAAATCAGATTTTATCACCGATATAGCGACGAGATGACACTATCAGTATTTACTTGTGATAACATCTGTATTATTAGATATTACATGAACTTAACGTCCATCAATTCTAGTAACACATTTTGTGCCAATGCCAATTTGGAATTCTTATTATTTACAGATTATAGGCTAGTACCACTAAGTAGATACCCACTAGGACTACCTATTTTAGGAATTAAACAATGATGATCAGGGCTTTGAGAGCCTGCTGAAGCGATGATATCTTTAGGTGCACGATTGCACCTACCTACCGTCAACATTTACTCAGTTAAAATAAATATAATTCCACTTAAAGCCGTTAAATAGTTTTATTAAAATTTAGAGTAACATTCGCGTATACTTTAGAAATCATTGAATATAAGTAATTTTAAAGTATATTTTAAACTAGTTCCTTTCACCCGCTTTCACCCGTGTAAAACCTAACCAAGTATAAATTATATTTTTCGGGAATTATTAAGTTATATTTGTTATTAAGCATATTATTTGCTAAATCTGTACAATAGTTTTTATCTGAAATATCAATAAACAAACATACAAGCCTTCGCCGAGGCATTATGATAGTAGGTAGGATGTCCAAACATATTTCTGTTAACGAAGTTCAACATTTAGAAAACTATTTGTCTGTTTGTTGTTTGCTTGCGAACTCCTAATTTAGATACGACACTTCCTCTTAAATCCTTATCTTCAACGTTGATAAGACGACCTATCTACACAGGGTTTTTTCGCAGCCTTCAGCCGTCTTAGAATACCAAGTATACCAGTGCTATATTCTCTATAGTCTATATAATTTACTAGCTGTGCCTTGCAGTTTCACTCGCGTAAAATCTATCCCAACCCATATTCTTTTGAGATAAAAAGTATTTCAGTATTATTTCCGTGTATGATTGCAATCGCTATTTGTGCTAGATAGTAAATTTCAACCAAATCGTTCGTTTTTAGTAGTGTAGGGGTCTAACGAACAGTTGGAGCCATTTTCATGACAAACGACGCAAAATGACATCCGCATAGAGGTTATACAGGTGCGTTGCACTCTTTACTGCTCCTCCTTCCAGGGGACACTGGATACTTACACCGCACAACACGCGACAGCACAGCTTTCACATGATGTCGGTATCGTCCAAACTAGAGGTACCTCCCAGGTCATGCCGGTCCAATCTGGCTGCAATGCAGCGTGGCATTATCTCTTACTATGTTTTTGCGTTACAAATAAACAAACATATTTCTTGTATTTGTAGAATAGATATGCAGAAGAAAAAATATAAACATCGTCCAGTCATTTCGGAAAAAATCGTCCACAAAGTATGAAAATAGATTTTCATACTTGTACTTATTAGATTAGATCTAGTTAAAGAGAAATACAATTAAGGCTTAAGCTCATCGTATCGTATAAATTGAACAAGACAATTATATTTAAAGTTACTTTAAATTTGAAAGAGCTTTGCAGAGCTTATAGCAATTACGAAATAAATTATATATTTATGATATTCATACAAAATGTCATTAATACATGTAAACTTAATGAAATTACACAACGTAATAAAAATAGATTTACAAGTACTCATTGGGGTTTCTTTCTTGGAGGCCGTGTGAACAGAAACTTCTACATAGCGCCAGACACCGCACTTTCCATCCATTCATGGCATATCCAGCTTTTTCATACGATTTCTTTCGACTTTTTAAAATCAGTATACGCACGAGCGAAGCTATTACTAGCTTTCATATTCGATTCGTATCTTTCACTTCGCTATATTTAATTACAATCACGTAATTATTTGAGGAAGAACGTTCTTATACGTTATAGCATCGTTGTATTTAAATGAGGAAGTTTTACATTATGAAATTGGCCGAAACGGACACAAACAGATTTCTTGTAGGTGGATACTACGCAATCCATCCTGCTGTAGTGGCAACGCCATCCTGTTGTGAAATAGTTTCAGGCAGTCTTTTTAGATGTGAAATCGTAAGAACATTTTCAAACTACAAAATTGTGTTGTTAATAAAATAAATGTTCGTTCTCGTTCTCGATCTTAGATATGCTGTGATTAAAAACGGTTTTCTTTATGTTCACTTCATTGTGGTTTTTATTTTTATGAATTCCGTTGTACATTTTTCACCTCTCGCTTAAAATTTTGGTACATTTGGATCAGCAAAATCTCAAATGTTACTGTTTATTTTGCTTTTGAATGCTATTATAATAATTGATGTTATTAATTCATTTTAGATAATGAATACATAGCTAGTATAAAACAAAATAGCTTTCCACCGTCTGTGTGTAATACAGACTCTGTATGCTTTATTTTTAAAATTACGTAGCCAATTTTAATGGTTTTTTTAATAGATATGTTTAAGTGGAAGGTCTATAATATGTATACCTAATAACTCAATTTTTGAAGCCTGAAATTCACGCGGGCGTAGCTGCGGGCAGAAGCTAGTTAATATGTAAAGAAGAAAGGTTCTTTTGTTTGTATCGAATAGGATTTAAAACTACTAGACTGATTTTAACCATTCTTTCGTATATGAATACAAGTCTTTATAGCTACATAGTCACTAATATAGAATATATTTTTATTACGGTTATAAAATACCATTTAAATTATTCAATATTGATTGAGATATTCCAGGTACATTAAAACAAAACAGGTAGGTATAAAGGTAGGTACATTATTTGACTAACTAAAAGCGTAAATATTTTAGGAATCCGTGTAAATAACATTGATTGAATTCTTTATTATTATTGGATTGTATGTTATGAATACAAGAAGCAAATTCTTTTGCTTCGTTACTATCAGATCAACATGTTAATATAATGCTTTTATTTATTAAACACAACGCGCACATTTAATAACACACTTCTTCTCAACCCTACACGTAGCACATTTATTTCCTGAGCACATTTCTCAGAAATATTTATACCAGCATTGACTCCTGTTACAAAAAGTTAATCAAATACGTCAACTTTAAATTAAACTAACGATTCGGGGAAGGATGTGGTGCATTTTCTCCTTGCGAGCTGAATTAAGATTTGGAGATACCGGCTTAATGGCTTCAGAGAATTGGTTCGTTGGCCATTTCAAGAGCTGATATTATTTGTGCACTGAGAGGTTTTTTTAATATTATATAAGGAGGCAAACGAGCAGTCGGAGCCATTTTTTTTACTACCGTTACCCTCCTTCCTCCTCCTCCCTCGATGGGTCACTGGCTACTTACTGCATGAAACGCGACAGGACAGCTATCACTTTACGCCGGTTTCTTGTCAGCGAGATATATCTCCCTGGCCGTGTCGGCCCAATTCGGCTATATGCATGCATGCAGCGTGGCATTAACTCTTACTCAACGTCTAGGTACCATACGTGCCAATATCATTTTCTTCAACATTAGCTCCTTCAAAGTTTGATAAAAGTAATAATACAAACACCACAAAACCTATGCATTTTCTAACCTTCGCTAGTCAACTCGAAGAAGCGATACAGGTTACAATTATTCTTATAACCTACCCTGTTGCTGGTTTATCTTTGTCCTAAGGGCACTCGGAGTGGACGCGCAGGACACCAGACAAAAACGACCCTAATAACGTTGATGTACTTATCGAGAAAATTAATTAAATTTTTTACCGTTTGTTATACTCACCAAGAAATAAGAAATATTGAGTCTACTTGTCGGTCTTGCAAAAAGTGTGTTCATTTTAGATTGCTTAAAAAAGAAAGGTGGATTTGATAGTATGATTCTTTTTACAATAGTAAAAAAAAAGTGAAGTAGACATGCTTATGAAGATATTATACAGTTTTAGAAAAAATAATATACATTAGCTATTCTTGTAGCTTTATGAGAGTTACTGGAATGTAGCCTACTGGTTTATTACCAAGTACCATTACCAGGAAAGTGAGGCCCGGCCTATAATAACAGCAGTAGTTGTTAGTTAAACAATTTTCCTGCGCTGATGTTTCTCTGACGGTAATTTGTTTACAAGATTTGCCAATATCTAATGATGTGTCTGTTATACAACTACCAAGCATTGTGTAAGAACAGTCCACAATTTCGCTGAAAGTGTAAAGGGTAAGGCATAAGGATATTTTCAAGTTACCTATAAGTACTTTGAGTGTACTATACAAATAAAGCTAAAGAGGGTTAAGTGTTGCAAATTATTTAGGGATACTTAAAATTGATAACAGAACTCGTTCCAAAATTTAACTGGTTATTTGTGCGCGCACGCGTAAATGGATGAACAGATTTTGATGCAAAGTTTGTCAATCTGTCAAGAAAATTTCGGATCAGGTTTATTTAAGCTATAAAAGTTCCTTAATGACACGCGGGCACAGCTAGCCCTACTAATATTATAAATATGAAGGTGAGTTAGTTAGTTAAGCTTTCACACCAAAACTGCTCAACCTTTGAACACGCAGAGGTAATAGAAATGATATAGGCTACTTTTTATTAAGAATAAACTATTTTCAGGAAGGGTCAAAAAAATATTGTGGCAGATATTGGAATTCTATAACAGTTCTATTTTAATGTTCATTGATATTTATTGAACATCTTCAAAGCGAGCGAAGCCTTGGGGAAAAGCTAGTATATATAATGATAGATTCAAACTGCCATATTTGTAGTTTAAGAGTGACATAACATTTATATATACATCAACTTTAATATAGGAGTATATGTGTTCTGATAATCGCACGTACGGTCGGTATATGAAGTTTCTTGCAACTGCAGTTACGCAAAGCGATGGGCGGTTATCAAGTCGGTTTTTCTCATCGCATACCATTGTTGAGTCCATTTCATAGCGCAGGCAGGTAGCTGATCAGCCTTGTGCGACTTGATTGTTATATTTGATAATTTTGGCGTGTATTGTTACTGGCCGCGCTTGCAGCTCACACGTTGCTGCGAATTGGCTTGGGTATTTAATTGAGTGCTCTGTTTTGGGAGGCACCAGATACTGTTCTATTGTTAGAGGTAGTGCCACGCTGCATACATGCATGCAGCAGAATTGGGCCGGCACCGCGGAGGTACTTCTCCTTTACACGATATGGGCCTAATATGCCAGCTGTGTGTGCTTGTATGTAAGTAGTCGGTGGCATATAGCATTTGTGCGGATGTCTATGAGCATCGGTAGTCATGAGGATGGCTCTGGATGGCTGGCTGGATGGCTATACTATTAATAGTATATTATACTGATCTATATCTATATATATACTGATCTGATATATACAGTTATCAGTGGCCTGAAGGGCGCATTTCGCATTAATCAAAATGCGAATAGGTCCAGCCACGCCTTGCTTTGGCATTAAAAATATTAGGGTCATTAATCGAAATTAAATATAGCCTATATTTTCAGTCGACAAAGATATTTGTGTGCGAAATTTTATTAAAATCAGCTTCATAGTTTCGGAGATTATCGGAGATTTTTATATTATACGCTTTATTGTTATTCGCAGGCAAAAATTCCATTCCATTAATTAATTAATAGCAGTTTAAAAGATTAGATTTGATTTATACATATAATAAATAGATAAAAGATTATTTTATATTATCTAGGTCGCCATCTTGATTGGGACAATCGGAATCATAACAAATCAAAAAAATCACTATCAAATAGCTGTCCGACGGAAATCGTTACATTTATCTTGTCAAGAATTTACGAGTTCTCCCATACATCAAATAATGATCAAACACAATGAAAGGCCACAGGTACAAAGGCGCAAAGATTAATAATGATGAACGTAATGATTAAACGGCCAATCCAATCATCAAAACATTTGGCGTAAAGTTGTAAAATCATTAAAATTATTGAAATTAGTACCATCGACCCAGTTGGTTGTTTAAATTGAATATGTTAATATTTAAATGTATACACGTTGCGAAATTTGCGGAAGCATAATATTTACGTAAAACTTTCATATAATACGTGTTTTATTTATTTTTATAAAGATGTTCATTGTAAAAAATAGAGCAAACGGTGAGCACAATCGGTGAAGCAGCTTTCGGGTTCACAACTCGTTCGTGAAAAGCATGTATGGCGCGGTTTGTGAGAGCACTTATGGACCTAAATATGAGGACGGAATGAAGGAGAGAAACTTGATACCGCCGGAAAGTACATTTTGTGATACTCGTAGTATATATTTTGTTAGTTTCCGGTAGGCGGGAGGAGTAAGGAGTGCAACACAGGCTGCGTAATAATTATACGGATGCTTATGGCCGTCTGCAGCTCCAAAAGCTCATTCGCCTTAGGCCGCTATCCCACTGGCGTTTTACGAACGTTGACGTCTCTCCGACGTCTTCGTAACGTCAACGCTGCGCTGACGCAACGTTAATGTCGTGACGTCGCGTGGCAATAGTTAACGTCTGCTAAACGCGACGTTAGCGTCGCGTTTTATGTAGCACCAAGTGCACCACG
>LUGF01015121.1:128409-146412 GCA_001625245.1 Calycopis cecrops | reverse complement strand
TCGGCGTCATCATTTTCGCGCACTACGCAGAGAATTTCTCTGGAGCTTCCCTTAGACCGTCGTGTGAGGATGCGGGAAGGGCGATCATTGTGCATCTCTAGATTGTTGTTGCTCGGATTCAATTGCTTGTGACAAGAATTCACATGTTGCTGAGCTTTTTTCTAAAAAATGACACGTGATATGTTACTACACCCCCCTTCCCCCTTGTGATATTTCGTGACTTTTATGGATCCCCTCCCCCCCCTTTTGAGCCTCACGTGATTAATGAACAGCCCCTTATGAAGTAGTAAGGTACAATGAGATACTAAAAATAATTTAAAAACATGTCGGTATAGAGATACAGTTCACAGCCAAAAAACATTGGTAAAAGTACAGAGCAATAATTAATTTGTTAGTTTCCGGTAGCAATGAGGCGGGAGGAGTAAGGAGTGCAACACAGGCTGCGTAATAATTATACGGATGCTCATGGCCGTCTGCAGCTCCAAAAGCTCATTCGCCTTATATTAAAAAAAAGGGCGGTTTGGAGCCACTGTCCTATCAAAGAATTATAAACATATTATTTTAACCATTTATTTAGACAGCTTCGAATAGCCGTGTAGTAAAAATGCTAAACGTTATTTTAATATGCATTACATGCAAAACTCTTCGGTTTAGCATTAATTAAAAATTATTATAGTTATCACTTATGAAATAGGGTTGACTAAACATTATTTTCTTACATATATATTTAATGTAATAATTATATTTTAACATTGAATGACATCAGTTAAAGACTACTAGTATACTTATACTCGTATTAAATGTGATATTTTTAGAGGTAAAGTAAAATTAGAATCACAATATTGTTATGAAGGAAAATTTCTTGAAATATTTTTTTGGTAAAATGGGATACGAGAAATATATTTATCGATTTAGATTCTAGATTAGGTACCTACAATCTACATATACCTACATATTCACATCCCAGTTGTTTTGCTAGCTTTCGCTTATTTAGTTTCTAAAATGAGCAAATACTAACAATTTAGATTAATTTCTAATTTAATAATAATTTGTTTAGTTCAAACAGTAATGAAGGCAATGTTTTGTGAGTTGGTTCTCGCAAAATGACCACGCTTATTGGATTTTTATGAGTAACCATGTATGTCATGATTATCTTCGTTATGCCTAAAAAGGCTTTGGTTTAATTTTTAAAACGACTAAGCCTTATTAGTAAAATAATTTACCTATAAATAAAGCTTAGCCGTTTTTAGGCAAACGGTAATTAGGTAAATATAGGTACCTAATATAGAAAACAGTTATTTTATTTTATTTTTATTTTTTTTTATTTTATTGTTTATTAGGGAAACATACAATGGTTACAGCACTTAAAACAAAAAGGTAATACAAGATACACAGAGATCAATTAAGTTTCCACTAAACACTTATTATGTATATGCAAAGTACAGAAAAATTAGTTTTTAGGTATGTTTTAACTAAATATAAAGCTTAGGTGTGTGTTGTTTAATTAATGTTTAAAAATTTGTTAAAATTTTGTTTAGGTAAGTTATTTCTATCTAACAAGGACATAATGTAAGATTTTTTTTAATTAACAAATTTTAATATCTGCTTTTATGTTATCTTCTTAGTATTCGTAAGTCTGAGGAACTGCTAAGGCATTTAAAAAGCAATTTCCTTCAGAAATATATTAAAAAGTATTTATTAATAGAAGTCCTATATAGTGTATCCCATATGCCACCATTACTTTTCATTTAGTAATCGTATTCTGTCAATAAAATAAACAATGACAGGTTTTATACTTACGTACACATTTGCTAACATACACCGGGTGCCACCTGGGTGCTGTTATTATGACACAAATTTCCATATTATATAAAAGTGTTAAATCACATAACGCCGGGTATCTACGAGCATCGCCTCGCAGATCGCCAGAGGTCGGCGGCGGTTAATTGGCCCCGAGCCGGGTCCGGTTTGCCCGCCTATTTTACGGCATTTCCAGTTTGTCACTCTTTTATTTCCAACACAACATTTGCCTATTATTAACCATCGCATGTGAAACATTTACAGATTCGTTACAGAACGGATGCTTTAGATCGTTTACAAAACAATATGGCTTATATTTTTGGTCTGTGGTATGTGTATTGTTTTGAACTCCTGTGATATCTTTTGCCGTAGAATTTTGTTTTTTTTTAATTTTGTACTTTGTACACAACAGTATATTTGTTATGTGTCACTTTTTAATTGTCCACTGATAAATAACAGCTATTAATAAGCTATCATAATTAGAGTGGACAAGGAGCTTGCCGTCCCTTTTATGCTACTCCACTGTAGGGAATTAACAACAATTGTAGTGAAACTCAAAATATATGGCCCATTTTAGGGATGGGTGAAGGAGGTCAACACATCTGCTTAATATGCGGATGTTGATGGGCGTCGGTAGTCACCAAATGGCTTTGGTTGCTCGTTTGTCTTCCTATGCTATAAAAAACGGTTTTTTGATAGTAAAAACATTTAATTCTTAAAAAGTATTCTAAAAAACTTTTGTTATAATAACTGTACCTATTATGGAGTCATATATGAAACGAACGAATATAGTAATTATAGAACGCAAAAGAATGTAGGCAATTATTTTTTTACATAAGTATGTTAGTGTTCGTGTGTGCCGTAGTAACGTTTTATTTATATAAGTGACGCAAAAAGTCTGTTCATTTCTGGACAAATGCGACAATGCGGACGTAAGACTTTGTAACATAGGTAGTTCAATGCAGACGTAGAGACAATATTTGTTCAAATGGTTTGTATGCATCTTATATTTCTCATGTGCTTTGAAAATATATAAATTTAATAAAGGCCTTTGCATACAGGGCACATATACCTCATTCAATCCAGTAAAACAAACCCAATCTCAAACGTAATAGTAAATAAACAAACTGTTTCGACTAACTTAATTTTATAAGTAGACAAAACATTTACAATAGAACAATATTCAACGATACGTTAAAATACTAATTGAACGAAATAAATGAATTAATGTTAAAAATCCTCTAATCTCTTTATTATAACTTATTCCTGTTAAATACACGTAAAATACCAAATGGCTATTGCATATTAATACAAACATTTGTATGTAAAATTATGCACATTGTGATGTTACTCACTTCACGCTCCGAAGTAGGTTGATGTGTTAGATAAATTCTAATAAAATTTGTTAAAAAACTAAAAGTGCAAGTGAAAGGGAGCGCGATACCGAGACGCAGCGGTCGGACTTCCTCGGCTTAACCCGGAAATTATGAATCCCCTCAAAAGCCACCCCAAAAGTTATGCTCGTATCCAGGCGACATTGATCGTTTTTTGTTTGACCGATAGCGTTCATTTGTTTACTAGTAGAGTACGTAGTAAATACAAGTATCTATAGGTATTTATAGCTTAGGGTAGGTGTTTATAACTTAAAAGTATAGGTGTTTATAGTTTAAAGTGTAGGTGTTTATAGCTTAAAAGTGTAGGTGTGAATGTCTTGGTATTTGCTTTAAAAGTTTACACGTTTAGCTTATGTAACGTTTAGTATGTGCGACTTAATTATTGTAATAACTGTTGGTTTCCTACACGAAGAGGGAGATTGCATCATACCCGTTCTATTTTTGTTTATTTGCCTACCCGCTGCTGTCCATCTCTCAAAATCGCGAGGGATAGGTGCGGGGTATTTGTTCTGGGGTTATTTCTTCTCGCATTTAGATCTCGGTGAACTTGTTTTCGTCCATGGTATCCTCTGTTTAACATACCTCTACTATAAAGTGAAGAGATTCTTCCCCAGCTACTCAGTCATCATGTTTTAGAGATCATCACTGAACAAGGTAAAATTACCACCTATTGGGCTTCAATAATTTCTCACATATCATTGCCATTATTATGGTGGTTTGAATGGGAATGCAATGTACATTGCATTTCCTGTAGGGTAGAACACTGACCACCTGGAGGTGCCTAGGGCAGGGGTTCCCAAAGTTTTCCGCTCTGTGGCGCACTTACTGATTTGGTAGAAGAAATATTGAGAATACTGGACAATACTATAGTTGGATTACCTATTGAAAGTATAGAAATTAGAATAAATGCACATAAAATACAAGATATAATTGAAATTTGAAAATCTAAGGTTAATTGAAGGGGAGATTGACTCGGTGCCGTTGATGCCTCAGGACAAAGCGACACACGCTTTAAGAAGTTAGAACCTCTGGTGTAGGGATCAAAGTTTAAACGAGAGGTCGTGAATGATCGTTTCTACAGGGGCATGGAAATATAAAATACCTTTTTTTAGACAATTTAGTACTTTTAATTTTAGTTCCGCACTGGCTTCCAGAAAAAAAAAAGTTAATCTTTTAAGTAAAAATATCATGTTAAGATGTTTGTGTCAAAGCTCCCCGGAAACGGGTTATTGACATGAAATTCTCTATGAGTACATTCTCGGTAGACAGGTATGAGAATAGGTCGTAAAACATGCGAGTGAAACCGCAGAGCGCAGTTAGTTCTATATTATACAGCGCACAAATACAGATGTCAAAGTAATCCTCTTCTAAATAAAAAACCGGCCAAGTGCGAGTCAGACTCGCACACCGAGGGTTCCGTAGGAACGGGAGGTATGAGCAAAAGTAATAGACGTTGAGACAATTACACTTCCTTGCGACAAACTTATATATGCGGGTGCTTGCATACATTTAGTATGAAACGAACTACATGCATAAGTTGGTATTGATTTTTCCAGTGATATAAATTTTATTTACCAATTTTTAGATTTATTCCTATATGTATACTGTAAAGTCTTACTACTTGCCAAATTTCAGAGTTCTAGCTCAACGGGAAGTACCCTATAGGTTTTCGAAAAAGTGCGTTTTCATACAAAATTTGTGCATAAATGGCTATAACTTTTTATTGCGTTAACTTAGAAGTGTGATTTTTTCAAGGCATCAAGACGAAACTGACCTCCGTATTTGACAAAGATTTCAGCTTAATCCCTTCAAGCGTTTTAGAGAAAAAGGTCTTGACAGACGTACAGACGGACAACAAAGCGATCCTATAAGGGTTCCGTTTTTTCTCTTTGAGATACGGAACCCTAAAAAAGAACACATCGTTTGACGTTTGAAGCCATTTCATACATTTTAGTAAGAGGTAGGGCCACGCTGCATGCATGCATGTAGCCGAATTGGGCCGGCACGACCGGGGAGGTACCTCTCGCATACACGAAGCCGGCGTAAAGTGGCAGCTGTACTGTCGCGTTCCGGTGAATAAGAAGCCGCTGGCCAATGGAGTAAGGAGGAAGGAGGGCAACGCATCTGTATAAAATCTGCTAGTGTTTATGGTTGGTTGTCATAATAATGGTTCGGACTCGTTCGCCGTCATATACTATTAAAAAAAAAACAATTCCATAAACAAATACAGATGTCAAAGTCAAATTTTCAAAAAACGAACACATCGTTTGACGTTTGAACTTCACACGACCACTAAACCAATACTCGCATTTGGTTAATTCGATCTTCAAACAGTTGCCGGTGAGGTTGTTGCTCTTTCCTAAACCAAGAGTAAAAAAGGCAGTTGTCGAGCGGACCGCGACGAGGGGGGATGCACGCTTGAGCGGGCTGGGCTCGCCACCTGCGCTTGCACTATCTACTTTACCAAATATCTAAAGTGCAAATGAAAATCTCTCTCGTCATAACAGTGACCCACATTGTCCTATACAGAAATAATTCATTGTGGTACGGTATTCCATAAATGGTGAGCTATTATGTAGAGAGTTGATACGTTCCGTTTGTAAAGTTATTAGTTATTTCGATTGTAATTATAACGTAATTGCGAACGTGAATGTGTTTTGTAATTCTACAAAGTTTTAACTATAACTATCAAAATAAAATGTAAAATTAATCTTCATATCTACATTAGAAATAAGTATTTTAATTTAATTTAATTTATTAATACAATTAAAATTTGTTTATATAATCAATAAATTATAAAAAAAAAACAAATAACAACAACAAATCTTCAGCCAGTGCCAGGTTACGAGGCGGGCAGGGAGAACGGATTGCCACATATCATGATCCATACATTCTTGCTTAACTTCATCCACATTAAAAAAAAAATAACTTGTTTAAAGTAAAGGTATTTAATGTAGTCAGCGTTATCAAGACTAATCTAACAACTTACACCACCTCATATGTAGTAATCTGTGACCTCTTACGCTAAAATCCATAATACCGTTGAGGCTGTACCGAGCGACATAAATATCTACATACATACATAGTTACACATACATACATAGATATACTGTAACTCGAAAAATATAAACCTGCTTCTTAGGCAGACGAGTAAAGAGGTTTCTGACGCTGTTTCGAAATTTCCTGTTACTCATCCCTATAGGTACAAATATCAAATTTCTAGTCACAGTACGGATTTGATAGCTGTAAAATTTCTGAGCAGTATTCGCAGTGATTTTTTTACTGCACTCTTATTAAACTGTTTTATTTCAATATGTTAAACTAAAAAGTACGAAGTTAATTAATTCATAGCTGATTTTAATATTGATTATTTAAATTTTGGATTACATTATCCTTATAAACTAGTATTTTATAACTTTATCGGTTCTCGTTCCGAAAGCTTCAGTGGACTTTTCAAATCAGAGCTTATATCGACTTATGCACACCGATATCATAGCCATTACACACTTAATTATCTCGGCAAACCGTTATACACCGGTAAAGGATTTATAAAAAAAAACATTCACATTTGCTTCATTTCAAACCAGTTAAAATATTTGTATCTCTTTTTTATAAAAAACTGTCTCTGATTAAAGTGAAAGGGTTCGCGTAATTAATTTTTAAACATGCTTTTGGCATTTCCTTTATAAACGAGAGAAATTACTTCCGAATATAATAACTTGTATCCTCGCTATATTACACTAATTGACAATTGGAAGTTGGAATTAGAAAAAACACATAGAGTTACATATTGTTATGCAATAAGTACGAGTATCTACATAAAGCTTTGAGTATTAAGCCAACTTCCATTGGTTTAATAACTAGTTTAATATTGATTTTTCGATCAGTAACTGATAGCGAAAGGCCGAACCCCAAACGCATGCAAATAAAATATAACCTTTTTAATTATATCTAAGTGAACATCTTGCGACTCTACGGATCGGGAATCGTCATTCGTCGGTTATGACATTAGGACAATAGACGCAGTGGTTGAGAGAACTATTGCTCGTATTTAAATAATTCTTTCAGTGTTATAAATTATAATACCTATTTATCGTGGAAGGCTATGCACCATCACGTTGCGATAAATAGGGCTCTAGTAAGTAGATTACGCGCTGCTACTGATGCAAATTTCATCCTCAATAAGATAGATGTCTACGTTTTGCAAACACTAGGTTTACCTAGCTGGTTTGAATTTCGAGGAGAGAAGTAAAAACACTTTATCGCATACATTTTCCAGTATTCACGCAGCGCCAACATCATATCATTCAGTAGCTAAAATAAAATCGTAACTGTATTTAATACACGCCACATACATTGACACACATATAACGAGACACAAAATAAACATAAAATAAATTTCGTTATAAATGGACGTGGACCGTTAATACAAGCACGACAGGCAAAATTAAAAACACACTTTTGTTTGACAAGTTTTAAATAAAACACTCAAAGGCTGCGTTGACGCTAAGTGGGGTCAATGTACCTTGAGGAGCGGAGCCTCCTCCCTCCTTGTCCCTCTCGCATCTCCTACCATCCGTGACCTGCGAGTTGCAAATATATAGAAACAAAGACTTTTTGTATATGTATAGGTACGTTGCTATTTTTCTACTACAAGGTTTAGTTATATTCCTCGGCAACCCTTATTCCTTAGAAACTTTATAGCCCTATAAAAGTTTTATAGAAATAGATAAATACATTGATTACATTACAACTGTGCATTGCGGGTTCAAACGCATAAAATATATAGCAAGAGAACCATATTTTATAATATGTGTGTGTAGCAAATTTTATCCAAACTCGTTGGGAGTTTTTTAGTGTAAGAGTTAAAAACATACATATAAATGTATAATATAATTAGCCAGTTGTATTGTGTAGCTAACATTTAAAAAGTCTGAAAAACAATGTAGCGGGTCAATTTGTGCTTCTGCGTATAGTCAGTATTATAGTTAAACAAAAAGACGAATAATTTCTTAATCATTTTTTTGAAGTTGGCCAAAATAAAAAAATTAAGTTTGTTCAATTCACTCATATTTATTGATAACGATATTGTTGTTTAACTTAATATCCCGATCGTCTCATATTATGAACATGAGTCATTAATTAAAAGAATCAAAGAAGAAAGAAGTTCAGAATAGTCAAAACAACTCAAAGTCTAGGCGAGTAAGATTTAAAAATACCGGGAAGTACAATGAACGCGTTGATGTCGTTCGTGCTTATCTTAACTCTTAGATCGCTCATATTATTTAGCTTTCATGATAATCAAGTTTAAAAAGTTTTCATATTATTTGTACTACATTTTTGTAATTAAATATTAAAAAAAATAAAAATAGCCTTCATTTTTACTAAAGCTTACATAAATATATTTTGTTAGTTGCACGATAATATAATTAGTATTCGCCTCTGCAACCCGGGCCTCTCCCAAACTTTTCCATATCTCTCTATCCAAAGCCATTTGCAACTAAAGAGATCAAGATCAAGACATCTTTGATGATAAATGTCTCTCATTTTATTAAATTAATTTAAAACAACAATAAATAAAATGAAGGTATGCTCCACGAATGAAAATAATGCTATATGACATGATATGATTATATGTTATGAGTGCGAGCGCTAGAACATACTCTTCAGGAATTTTGGAAAAAAGGAACTTGTTTACGTCAGGTACGCATTAGTTAGATCCTCGATTTTTTGCAAGTTTTACATTGTTTTTTTAAATTGCCGCCAAAAATTGAGAAATGATTCCGTAGATGTCTCAATTATTGTTACTTGTACAATGAGCATGCAATTCAATTTCCAAATCAGCGGAATGGAATGTTCAGCCAAGTTACTGTTTTTGAGCCAACAGACAATACAACTCAACGTTTTTTTTTGTTGGAACCAAACCAGCAGTCAGAACATCAATTATTGTATAATAGTAAGTGACTATTGAAACCTAGAAACATTGCGTTACCTTTTTTTTATAATCACGAATGATTTGACCACTCCGTGTTTAATTATCTGGGGTTTTTTATATGTCTTGTTTCAACTGTAACATCTCACTGTGAACTATATATAGTACCTACCTACAACAAAGTGAGATATTGGTCTGATGGTCTTGTCACATCAAAGTGTATATATAATTATATAGTGTATAGATATTATACCTACACAACCACCCCTTCCATTCCCATTTTTTCTCAATCATCTGTAAACCGCCACCATGTTTGCCCAGTTGGTACAGGATAAAAGTAATATATTTTTGCGATTTAAATAGACAAATCTGAAAAAATTGAACAAAAATCACAGAAATTACGAAATATGGTATTAAAAGCAACCCAAACTTGATACACATTTTGCGTTTTTAGTGGAACAAATTCAATTCGACCTTCTTTTGTTTCGCTTATAGTCGTCGATTATAAATCTCAACTATAGACCAGGAGGTGTGGCGTATATGACGTTGAATGCCAGACGCTTCTCAATTTATTATAGGCGAAAGTTTCTTACGTATATTTTTACGTATGACAGTAGGTAATCGTTCCTAATCCCGCCTTTGCTTTTTTAATGCCTGAAATTTAAAGACCCTGTAGATTTGCCAATTTTTATTAGTCCAGTATGCGAACTGTGGAAATTGTGTAATTACTGGTACTGTAACTGTACTGTGACTGGCACATGAGTGAATATTTAAGATTCCAATAGAAGGATAATAAAGATAAAATATAAATTACCTTTATGATTTTCGTTTGTCTATTTGTACTTACTTGTAGCGAGCACATCAACTGACTATAAATGAAAAACGTCTTGCAATCACAGGCTCTTAGACTACAAACTATTGTATACCGAGCTATATAATGGTAATGTCAAGGGACTGAACCGCGCTGTGCATTCCTTTTCAAACCTATTTGGCGCACTTAGTTTTATATTCTAAACCCGTGACCTAAAAGGAGGCTCTTACATTTTCAGTCTTTAGTTTCCTTTACTGGCCTTGTGATTTCTAAACGTATGATTTAAAATCACGGGTATACCATTCCCACTTCGTTGGGTATTCACTACCGAAAAAAATTAATGGTACCTTGGGATAGATTTCACGATAGTGATACCATGGGAGATAGGTTGTAAAACATAGCCGATGTTAATTTTAAATAATCTATCTTAAAAGATCAGCATTTCCGAAGGTTACCACCTACTAGCAAAGTTAGTAATTTTACCTCTTTTTATTATTACTATAGACATGGTATTGTGTTACTCAGTTTATAATTACATGCGCATGATTTCTCTCCGGTCGTGTCGGGTTGCCGTCCCATCGGAGTACGAGGGGGGAATCGTTACACTACAGAGAGTGCACTTGTGAGTTGTGACTGTTCACACACTTGTGCAGTACAATCGTCGGCCATTCCCGTCTATTGAGTTTGGTTTTCGTCGTAAAGTCGCTAACATACCCAACGTATATTAAATTCAGCGTTGCCAGACGTCCCGATTTAGGCGAGACGTTCCGATTTTTAAATCAAAATTAAATGTCCCGCGCGGGACAGGTTTGGTCCCGCTTTCCGGGATAACTCGACCGTGCGTCCTGAGGAAGCGCGGCCAAGTTTAAAAGAAGTTAAATCTTCACAAAAATATCATGAATAAGTACCTAGTTCTTATACTCATATAATTATTCTCTAAATTACCAAGAGACTCTTAAGGTAAGACGATACAATCCCGCTTTTTTCACTTAAAAAGCTTCAAAATCCCGACTTGCCAAAAAAAAATAATCTGGCAACGCTGATTAAGTTCCACCTGTTAAGCTCCATAAGATAATGCCACCGACAACGAACAATATAGTTACGCCACTGTTACAGACAATCTAGAACCACTTTAATTGACGAATGCGAACGTCTATTACCTTCGTCATTTATAATCAATTATCGTGAAATCTGACTGCCTGTTTACCATTTGGCTTTTATGTAATATCATAAAATTGAAAAGTATCATGTGTGATTAAAGATCTTATTATACTTATAAATTGATTTGATTATATCCATCGTTAATAATGACAAAAACAAATGACTATTGTTATTGCAAGAGTTAAACTAATAGGTGACTTACCAAGATAGGCAACCATAATGTGTCTTGCCTGCATGGGAGGGGGGCTTCCCCCTCGCTTCACCCTTTGCCCCTCCATGGTCCACTTGACACCTTATTACAGTTAGCGTACTGCGCTGCGATACACGTCACCGACGCCAGGTGCATATGATCCGAGATGTACAATCTAATGCTAGCGCCAGATCGTGTTCCGGTTACATGTGTAATGGACACGTACGTCTCATCGTTTTGCTCGTCAGTCGTCAGACGGCTCACATTACACAATCACTTTTAATTTTATCTAGAGGTTACATGCTCGAGGCGGTTGAGCGTTGCTGTATTACAAACGAATTGAACTAGTTTAATCGGGGAAGGAATCAAATTTTCATACCGTCTGCCTGAAGTGAATGCTATAGTGCTTTCTGCTTCGTTGTATATCGTAGCTGCCCAAAAGTTCCACTGGAATAAATTCCAAAGAGAACCATAAATATGATATGTGTTAATCCAAGTTACCCTCTATGTACTTGTTTAAGACTTTCGCATTTGTTACACATACTGTAATTACTTTTGGGGTTTTAAACACGATAAAATATTAAAGGCCAAAATATATGGTTAATGGACTGACAGTCCGCTCGGGACCACGGCTGGTGTAACCCAGTCGTCACGTCGATTTATTTTGGCCTTTAATATTTTATAGTGTTAAAACCCGTAAAGTAATTACCCTCTATGTATGTACCAAATTTCATGAAAATCGATTCAGCAGTTTTTGCGTGAAGGAGTAACAAACAAACATACAAACTTTCGCATTTATAATATTAATAGGATTTTTTCGGCATATAAAGCATTTTATAATGCGTTTTTTAGTTTTAGAAGAGAACGAATGATAAACATACGTACACACTATGCAATTAAGGAACTTGAAACGCATAAGTGCGCAATTATCCTTCGAATCCACATCCACATTCAGTCAGAACTCAGATGGTCCGAACGTTTGGGCACTGAGCTATAAAAAAATAAATACACAAACCGCGCTCTCATGACTTACATCCGTTCCAGGCCAGATAATCGTGAGATTGTTTTTTCGATGCCGTTTCAAGTTGTCTGACAAGTTCGGCGCTACCGGGATGTGGCAGCTCCCTCGAGGTTTCTGACTTCGTTGTAAGGATACAACGGGCGCAAGTCTGTAGTCTAATAAAAGTCTAATCTAATAAAGAACATATTGTTTAGTGTATTCGTTGTCTATGTTTAGTCATAGACCGTACTGAATATTCATATCATAAACTATATAATATATATAACTTAGGCATCAGCTGTCAGACTTGTTCTACTTCCACTTGGCATGTGTAGTAACTTACCTATCATTGTACCACAGATAAAATTACATATTATGTAAAAAAGTAAAACGTTTGTTTATAAAGTTATCTTGGATTGTATTTGCACTTTTGATTATGAAATAAAAGTTATTAGAAATACTTATTAACACATATCTCAGGATAGTTTTACTATGCCCGTCAGCTTAACAGTTGAGAATAATATTAAGAAACACTTTCGTTTAAAGCAGCCTCCCTAACAATGACAACTGTTTTGTTGGCACGGTCTAACGGAGTGCAAACATCGAAGACAACCGGCTATCACTAAAATCGAGAGCGTCATTAATAAAGTATCTATCGGAACTCATCATCTTTTTTGCGGCATTGCCGGCCTTTAAGATAAGAGTAGGCATTTTTATTGAACAACTCCAATCGTATCGATTCAGTAATACCGACGGTAACATCTGGTTCCAAAATGACGTGCGTCATAAGAAATTGCAACTGAACCACACAGTTGAGCACTTTAAGCCATCTAGGTTGCATCTATATCTGGTAAGGGGGAGCAGCACATTTCGGGTGAGTTCCAAAAATCACTGCCAGTACTGCTCAGTACTTTTACAGTTGTCAAATCCATACTGCAGTGTGCGATTTGACAACTGAGCAGTACCTACTGACAGTAAACTTCGGAACACAGCCATAGTAACAGGTATTATTTGACAGCTGATGCCCATCTCTGTGCACTCTGAATATGTCTTTGCCGGTCTGCACGTCTGCAGTGCAACGCTGACATTTGTCGTTCTCGTTCCTTAATTTACCCATGCTCTCAATCACATTGTCGTACAATAACTAAGCACAGCAGCCTCAGGTTACTGAGGAGTGTTTAGTATTGGTGTTATGGAACTGGCTGCTCCTTCATCAGTATAGCAATCGCTCCATGCTAGTATTATTTGAGAGATTTACGCCATATCTCATTCGTATTACGTGCTACCACTTTACATACCCATACTGACTTATCATTTTATCATTGTTCCCTCAGGTGGCGGTAACCATGTATGCAACATCCACGATCTCGACGACGAGCTCCCACGCGCTGGCGGCGGGTGCGGAGAGGAGGGTGCGAGTGGTCCGGCTGCTGAGGCCGCGCAGGGCTGCGCCGGCCTTTGGGTTCTCGCTGCGAGGCGGCAAGGAGTACGCCACAGGCTTCTTTGTCTCAAAAGTCGAATTGAACTCTGAAGCACATTTGCAGGGCTTGAAGGTAAGACACTCCATTTTCATTTTCTGTTGTAACATTCACACAATTAAACAAGTCAGATCAATCGGATCAATCAAAAGTATATACTATACTCTAAAACATTTTTCGACTAATTCAATTTAATAAAGAGTTAAACACGTAACCGTTAGCAAAAATATGCGGAAAAAATTAATGGCGTATATGTACACATGTAAATCTTGCGATGTTTCCCAAGCTTTTCTTAGACAACTAAAAGTTTAATATTGTTGACAACAACATTGGGATCCTTGCAAATTCGGATTGGGCCCATCTGTGTCCCTACATTTCTGACACTTCCATTAATCACACTTCTCTGACAGGAATGAACAAAACTTAATTCTTGTAAAGTAAAAAACTCACTAAAACATTTTATAAAGATTGTCCCAAATACAAAAGTACTTTTGAACGATTCTTCGATTACCTAACGGTTGCCCAATTATATAATTGTTTAGAAGGCAAATTTTAATGTTGGAAGAACTTAATTGTATATTATCTTAATGGCGTGTCTTTTTTTATAACTAAAACATATATCTGTAACAGTGATTTATGCACATAACGGAGTGAATAGTTTTGTAATGGATGTACGTGTTTCGGTAGCTCAACTTGAGATTATGGATTGCATAACAAAGAACACCTACCGTTTTACCATAATTATTATTGTGTTCGGTTTCGTGCTTTATTTTTTACTTTGATACTAGGCGATTGTGTATTATTTCATTGTTTCCCGTCTGTGTTGGTAGTTGGATTAATGAGTTTTGTAGTTGTGGCGCTTTAGTAATTGCTGCTGATAACGCACGATTAGTGATTTATTGTATCATTAAAACAGTGTGCATTGTAATCTTCTAGGAATAATTTCTACAGTTCTTCTATTTTTATAATAACCGTTGCTAAATCTTCGTTATCACTACTATCGCAGAGGTTTTGTTATTTGGAGGATATTCCAAAATAAAGAAAAAAATTGGTATTCATCCAGAAATATTAATATACACTATACACATAGTTAGGGTATCCGTACGGGCTCACCTTTGTCATCCTATCATCGTCATCATCATCATTAGCCTATTGTCCTCCACTGTTGGACATAGGCTTCTCCCAAAGCGCGTGCTATGGGTGGCCAGTAGCCTTGATCTTTCGCTTTTCCCTCTTCCTGCCCACAGCTTTGCATATGTCGTCACTCCATCTAGTCACGGGGCGTCCTACACATACATTTGTCGGTGCACGGTTTCCACTCTATAACCAGTCGACCCTAACGATCATCGGGTCTGCGGCAGATATGACCGGCCCACTGCCACTTCAGCTTGCTAATCCGAGTAGCTATGTCGGTTACTCTAGATCTCTGGCGAATTACTTCGTTGCGGGTTCGATATTTCAGAGAAACATGTTTTGTTGTTTCTCTGAGAGATCGAATGCCCCTTTACAATTTACAAGGTCCATAACAGCTACTTTTGCTAGTTAATCCGACGGTGTAAACAAGTCAACGACACATAATTGTGGTATAATAAAGATAGTGGTAATGGTACAGAAACTTTTCTTTACTCTCGTTTATGTCGTGTCCGTAACAAATTAGCCGCCATCTCTAACGAACGGTCACGTAAGAATGTTTTTGTTTGTTTCGTTTTCAAATTAGGTGCTGGCATTATGCAACGTTCAGCCAGTTGCGAGTTGATGAAGGTTACCTGTTGTGATGATTATCATAATACCTCAAGCTGACCCCTTTTAATTCTTTATTGCAATCTCTTATTAAAGGTCTATCTTTATAATCTTTAGTAAGAGGTAGTGCACGTATGTATGTAGTCAAATTGGGCCTGCACGAACGGGGAACCTTTCGCTGACACAACACCGGCGTAAAGTGGCAACTATGCTATCGCGTTTCGTGTGGTGTGTATAGCCGGTGGCCCAAGGAGGGGGGAGTAGGAAGGAGGGCAACGCATTTGTATAACCTCTTTGCGGATGTCTGTGGGCATCGGTAGGGATGTCATGAAAATGGCTGAGACTGCTCGTTAGTATTCATACTATTTAAAAAACTTGCTCCCAAATGTTATGATTGATGATATTAGCAAAGTGAATTTTTAAGTAAGATGTCTGCATAGTTAAGTTTCAACATCACCTTTGTCGTTAAATGTTATAACTGCGGCCAGTTATTGTACTACGGTCAATTATTGTATTATTGTATTGTGGCTACGGCCAATTATTGTAGTAGGGTCTTGACGATAATATTTTGGTAAAAAGATCGAAACGTAGTATCTAGCTCCCCCGCTTTTTGTGAAAATAAGGCTGCAAAACTTTTGTTGACTTGAATAAAGTGGACCTTATAGGCAGTGTAGTAAACAGAGGATCAAAAAGATGAAAGTTAATAGCTTCCGCGTTTATGTTGATAAAATAAGACTTCAGAGTTGTTTCTGTTGACTTGGCTCATTAAAAATTTGCGATAGACTTTATGTTGGCCCAAATCAATATGTTTATAAATACCTAAGTAGGTAAATATTTATGGAAATTCGCAACACATTAACCTAGTCCCATGGTAAGCTCACAAGAACTTGTGTTACCGCTATCGGAAGATATGGCCTAACGGAAATCAAATGATAGCTACTTATATATCTATAACTAGTATGCATATAATACGCACCCGGGCCCCCCGGTACAGGTTAAAAACATTAAAATGTTAATCTAGGAATAAAATAATGTTTTCTACTACTTTAGAGTTTAGACTTCCTATTACTTTAGTATATACATTGAACTACGAGGTTTGAAACTTTGGATTGAAAAGTCTGGCATACCAGAGTCTTACCATAGTTCGAGTATATAGCTTTAGCCCGACAGTATTCTTTGATGTCTCATGTCATCCTTTTACGAAGATACTTTTCATTGCATCGTTGTTATTACCAGAAGAGGGGACAATTTATTATTAGATACAATATAAAGGCTCGACATATACATATACATACTCTTCAATGGGCTACGTAAGCTCGCACATCGAACGAAATGCGACACTTTACGCCGCGCTGGTCGCTCTGGCTGGTAAGCGAGATACTCCACCCCGGTCATGCCGGCCTAATACGACTGCAAAGGAGCATGGCACTATCTCTTATTGACCCAAACAGTAAAAGGAACTACATTTATAATTTAAATAAACTGAGATTTTGATTGTACATGTTTACAACTCAGCATACAACATAATATAGTGTAATATTTTTGATTGTGTATGTTTATAACTCAACATACAACATAATATAGTGTAATATTTTTGATTGTGTATGTTTATAACTCCACATACAAGATATAGTGTAAAATTTTTGTTTGTGTATGTTTATAACTCAGCATACAACATATAATGTAATATTTTTGTCCATACAATGAACGCTCTCTCGCTTTATTACGGTTCGTAGTTAACACAAGAATGAGCACATTATTGTGCAAATATCTAGTAGTTTTCGCACAATTACTTCCTTAACAAAGAAGTTACGAAAGGCGTTGCTTATATCCGGTGCTCTTTTATTTAATAATGTATTTTGACATTCATGTAATAATGTGAACACAAATATGCTTTAATAATTCAACGGACCTATTTACTTGTTACTTAGGTATATGAGGAGGAGGAAGGAGGGCAACTCATCCGTACCTATAATCCTATAACATATTTCAGGATGGGCGTCGGCAGTAATGAAAATGGCTCCAAATTATCGTTTGCCCCTTATATTAGAAAGAAAGATATAAAGATTTTAACAAGATTTCTGGAATGTAATCGACAGTTTAAAAAAGTATTAATTACACCCAATAAAGAAATCCCATGGAAAGATCACTTTGATTAGAGGTAATTAGTATCGATCGTGTGAACATGTCGAAGATGTAAAAACTATGTTACTGATCGTTAATCCCGATTTCTCATATAAAAAAAAATATATTCAGTTTGCAATTCATCTGGGGGCACGGCAGTGCCCCCGTCAAGTCGAGCAAAAAAGTGGCACGGCCGTACCATCCTTTTCTCGAAGCAACTCAGGCCAATTTTGATCCCCTATAACTTCGTAGTGAATAAAACAGGAAGCTTAAAATTTAAGTATCTAAGCAGACGTTGTAAATACAGTTTATATTCCAAATTTCATTCAATTTGAATTAGTAGGTTAAGAATACGAACTTGTTAGAATTTCTC
>LUGF01015121.1:107222-120362 GCA_001625245.1 Calycopis cecrops | reverse complement strand
TTATAAATATTCAAATTAATATTAAAATCATAAATACCACATAATATTAAGTTTAGTGTGTTAAAATTATTAGGCGATAGCTCTCAAAATTGATTCATCAAATTATTTAACATAAAACATTAATTTCTATGATAACTAGCTTTTTGATATTTTTATATTATGACAAAGGTACATATTAACATGTAGTTTTTTTTTTTTTCTTTTTTTTTTATTTTATGGTATAGGGGGGCAAACGAGCAGTTGTAGCCATTTTCATGACTACCGACGCCCATAGACATCGGCATAGACTATACAGATGCGCTGCCCCCCTTTCTCCTCCCACCTCCATGGGCCACCGGCTACTTACACACCGCACGAAACGCGACAGCACAGCTGTCACTTCACGCCGGTCTCGTGTAAGCGAGAGGTACCTTCCCGGTCGTGCCGGCCCAATTCGGCTGCATGCAAGCATGCAGCGTGGCACTACCTCTTACAGTGGTCAGCATGTTCATAATTCATAGGTTCTATTTCTTATTCACAGGTAAAACTGGTCTCGTAATTATTTTAAGTCTGGCCGCTAATAAATATAGGATAGGTACTACAATAACTTGAACTGAAATGGCTAGGTGTTTGAAATACAAAACAGATTGCTGTGTATTCATAGCTGTATCAAATATTGCCGCGGCCTTGTATTTCGCATTGTTGAAGTTGTCGCCTCTATGTATATTTCCAAAGTAAGGGTGCTTTTATAAAGAAGCAGGTTCCCGGCGCCGACAATTTCGGCGCGTTACAAATGTACTACGTGTAGGCGCCGAAAACCTGCTTCTTTATAAGTGAGCCCATAAGATAACATTGCAAACGTGTCGGCGCCGACTCGGCGCCGAAATTGTCGGCGCCGGGAACCTGCTTCTTTATAAAAGCACCCTAACAGAGTAAAGCGCTTTATAAATCAGCGTTACTTAAGTTATAGGTAGCTTATAGCTTCGCGATAACTATTTTAATTTAAAATAGTTTAAAATATTTAACTTAGATTGAAATTGATATTCACCTGAATAAGGCGAGTCTCCATTACCTTCATTTTCGATTCGGTTTAATGAATTTTATTCTCACAAAGAATTAACAAAATTCACCTACAATGAGAAATTAACAAAAACTTCATAACTAAAAAATTATAAATGACTGGTGATAAGGATTTGCAAACTACAGCTTGAGAAACCCTGCTAAGAAAAATTAAGTTAGACAAACATAAATGATTGATTACCGATGGCTTAAATAAAATTATAAAGTAATGAGTAAGCTTCATATACCAATTTATATAAATATATTTTTTTTAATAGTATAAATGGGCAAACGAACAGTCGGAGAAATTTCATAACTACCGTTGCCCATGACATTGAGGTTATACATAGGCGTTGCCCTCCTTCCACCTCCCCCCTCCATGCTACTTAAACACCGCACGAAACACCTTCAGAACAATGTCTTATTTTATTTCTTTCTTTTGTTTCAGATGTGGGAATGATTCCAGTTAAAGAGTAAGTACAATATACCTACCTATCTATATACCTACAAGGTTGATAAAAGCGATATGCGTTAAATGAAACCTAATAAAATAGGCAACTACTAGGTATAACTCTGAAAAGTCTCAAAGATATTACCACCAATACATTGAAACTAGTATTGATTAATAAAATTTCCTAGCAGTCTATGCTTGTGTATTGTTTACCTACGAACTGCCTGAATAGAGATGAAATATAACTATCAAGGTCGCGAAAATGTAAAAAATTTCAGAATTGGCTTAGGTGTCATCTTGTACAATTTTTTCCTGTCCAAATTGTGCGAGACATCTCCTATCACAAATTATATTTTATATTTATAAATATTTTAGGGGCCATCTCGCACAAACATTGTTGTATTACACAATGTATACAAGATTAAGTATAATCTAGTACATAAGTTTTAGGCTTAAAGGCAGCCATGTCTGATAAAAAAAAGGAAATTAAAATGACGTATCTGTTTGGTACGTATGTCCCTATGTCCATTGAGAGAGGTCGGTATTCCACGGTAAACAGCATACCTAAAACGGAGTGTAACGATCAAAAGTCTATTTATTATTACAATTAATATGCTAATTCATTAACCATTCTTGTAATAGTACTATGGTACTGTTTTATATGCGGTAATCGAAGCACTAAGCAGTGTTACGGCACTAATAAATATTTATAGCACCGTGTGACCTGAACCAGCACTGGAGCTATGCTTTTCCGTGACTTAAGTAGTCTTTTTTACACGCTGCAGGAATCAATCGACTTCCCGTCGTAAATAAACTACATATGCATAAAATACAGATCTGATAACTTTGTCCACCCCCCCCTCTTACTTCCTCTCCCTCTCTTTAAGCTGATGGGTTCCCTGTGCGAGAGCGAGAAATAGACAGATAGAGAGTGAGATAATATGACTAATTTTTCTTATTAAAGAACTTATCAACCAATTTTTGGATTTTAATGATTCTTTAAATAAAATCCCCCCCCCCTCTCTTGCTCCCTTTACCTCTCTTAAAACTTTTGGGTTCTGTGTTTATGAGAGAGAGAGAGAGATAGATGAATAGAGAGGAAGACAGTTAATATGACTTTATTTTTTCATCTTGCACCCTATCAACGAAAATTCCGCACGCAGTGGATACGAATCTCAATCGGCTGTTGAGGTCAACACACTCTGCGAGTGCTAAATGCTAATGCGCGTAGATATATTTACGGACCGTTTAAAGTCGATGTTTATGTAACAAAATATTACAAATAAGACGATAAAATTAAAACGCACCCTTGAAAAGATGTTTATTTCCTTATTTTTAAATATGGCCGGTGATCAAAAACTAACCCTGTCTAGATAGAGAGAGCTAATATGATTTTAATTTTCAGGGTGTAATGAGTGTTCATTACACCCAGGGGCAAAGAATTCACATCTGTAAATAAAATCGCAGATTCACAAGTTGGATGTTTGTTTCAGGAAGGAGCACGACTCGCTCTCGTGGCAGTTCATCTCGGAGCGGTCGTCGGTGACGTCGGACGTGTCCTCCTCCCCCACGCTGTGTCACGAGCACCTCGCCGACCTGCGCCTCTCCATACTGGTGCCGCCGAGAGCGAAGCTTGGATGCGGGTATGTAATATATTAATGTTTACAGTATTCGGTTAGGACTTTTTATGTGGTCTAGCCTATTATTATCTTCTAATATTTAAAATTCTCGTGACACAGTTTTCGTTGCCATACTCCTCCGAAACGGCTTGACCGATTCTCATGAAATTTTGTGAGCATATTGAGTAGGTCTGAGAATCGGCCAACATCTATTTTTCATCCCGATATTCCCACGGGATCGAAAGTTACGCGGGTGAAACCGCGGGGCGCAGCTAGTATATTTATAAAATTTTCATGTCACAATGTTAGTTACCATACTGCTCCGAAACGGGTAGATAGATTCTCATGAAATTTTGTGAGCGTATCGGGTAGGTCTGAGAATTGACCAACATCTATTTTTCATCTCGATATTTCCACAGGATCGAAACTTACGCAGGCGAAACTGCCGAGCGCAGCTAGTCTTGTATATAAAATTCTCGAGTCATAATGATAGTTATAGTGCCACACATATCTGATACGGTGTCCGAGACTGGAGCTAATGCCGTCATGCGCGTCATTATGAAATCTATTGACAGTTTTATTGGTGAAGCGACGCACATAACACATTTACCCTCAAGGGATGCGAGAAACATTATTTTAAAAGTTTTATCTTTTATGCAAGAAGAAAAACGTCTCCAAGCCCCATTAATACCGTTTGTTGTTGTAAAATTGTTATTTGTTTGTAAATTTGTTTTTTATACGACCATACATTAAAATATAATCGATCACTCTTTTATTTCTTGTTAACTATTAAAATACAGGTTATCATGATTTTAGTGTTGTGATGGCATAATTTTAATTAGTCCCTGCAGCACACATTATTTTTACTCTAAAAATCTGCATTTTTTTTTAATGGCAACACTTCATTAGACTAGAGAGCTGCTGTCACCAACTGTCACCGGGTCAGTTATGTTGCGTGCCAAACTACGCTGCTACGTGTTTTGCTAGCACTTGATTGTTCACTAGGGTGGCGAAAGTGCTGCCTCCATGTGTCGTGCACGTTCCCTATACTGTACTTCAACGAAGCGTCTCGACCGAAGCGCGGAGCGCGGATGTGCGCAGACACTTAGTCTCTCGGTTCCCTTCCCGTTTCCTATAGAAACGTATTCCGATAAGTCCGAAAAGAAATCAGGCGCAAGGTCAAAGATTACTGAGGCACGGAGATGCGATACCGCTTACTTTCCGTCTGTTATTAGAAATTGAAAATTCTTGACATTGTTTGGTCCTATCCTAGACTCAAACTTGGGACAGCATAATCTATAATTGAACATGCGTAGGTACACTTCGACTACGAAACAAAATATCGGTAGACTTATCAAACTACGAAAGGACTAGTATTACAGGTTGAAGGAAACGGCAATATTTTAGATATTTATGATATTTTAATATTTATGGCCGGTTTCACTGGTTCCGATTAGACTTCCGGCTAGCGTATTAAAACTTATCTATTCACAACTTCCGGCAAAATCATCTTTCAAAGAACAAAATTAACCTCATATTCAAAATATTAAAATATATATAATATTGGACTATTATCTTAGGTCATCATTCATCAATAACAGCCCTCACCTCATCGCCCCTCCATCCGTCATCATTATCATCATCATGAGCCTGTTGTCGTCCTCGCCTGGTCATAGGCCTCCTCAAGTGCATACCACTGAACTAGATCTTTAAATCCAGACAGTTCCGTTGGTCTCCGGACTCTTCCAGCTACTTTAAGAATGTCGTCCCTCCACCCAACTGCAGGGCGTCTTACGTTTCTTTTTTACTATTTTTTTATAGCATGAGAGGAAAACGTGCAGTTGGATCATCTGATGTAAAGTGATCACCGACGCCCACAGACATACCTACGTAACACCAGAGTTCTAACACATGCGTTGCCGACCTTTAAAATTAATTAATCGAAATGATTTTATTTAATCGAAGCGAAAACATTTACGAATTCAATATCTGTTTTACAGAATCTGTAAAGGCCCGGACTGGAAGCCGGGGATATTTGTGCAGTTCATCCGCGAGGGAGGGATAGCGAGGGAGGCTGGGCTCAGGCCGGGAGACCAGATCCTGTCCTGCAACGGCCTCGACTTTGGAAATATTACTTTTAATGAGGTATGTTATCCCGGTACATAGCAGTTAGATTTTCTAATAAAACAATAGAATACAAGGGAACCTTCTACCGTACAATACCATCGGGAACTCATAAACTGCACTAACCGCGACAGCACTGCCGTCGTTTTCAATCGGCATCGTACGAGTGCGCGAGAATTGTACCCCGCCCGATAAGATTGCAATGAAGCATGGCTACTACCTATACCTAAGTCTACTAAAAGACTTGCTTAACTTATTAAAGGCCTCATATATGAACCATTTATGAAGCTGATGTTGTAAGGGTCAACTCACACCAAAAGCGCGGCGAAGGGCAGCGAAGCGGAGCGCAGTTTATGTATCATATGAATTTCAACTTTATAATAATTAGTGTAATATTTATTATCGCATGAGAAACTCGAACGAGACGACTCGCGACTGTTCGAGAATTCGCTGGAATGCTCCAGAAGTGGCGAGAATTCGATAATAAGTACTATAGCAATGAAAATAAAGTTGAAATTCATATGACACATAAGCTGCGCTCCACTTCGCTGCCCTTCGCCGCGCTTTTGGTGTGAGTTGACCCTTAATGTCTGTGAGCGAAGCTAATCCTACCTACCATCGGATGAACCGGTACATTTTTTTAAATACGATTTTATGACATGTTTCTGCATCATAAATTATAATTATTGTTTGAAAATCAATAGATTTTCTTAATAATCAATCGGTAATTTAAGTTCTCGAAGTATAGAAGTACGTAACATGTATTTATCTGAAATACGTCCCTATAGTCAGTCATTATCAATGTTATGAAATACGATCGACTGATAAATCGATAAGATTTGTCAGACGTGAGTTTTTTATCTGATCCCGCTACTGCATGTGTTTTTATTTATATACAAGGGCAAACGAGCGCTCGTAACCTTGGGCGACAACCTACGACCATTAATATCCGCATAATTATCATTTAGATGTTGCTTTGATTCCCTCCTCTCCTGTTTAAAAAAAATAGTTTTTCTTTTTATATGCTGCACATAAAAGATTATCTTTTAAGACATTCCAAATTTTTTTTTGTCTATTGCTCGGATATAAGCGATAGGTAAAAAAAAAAAACGGCAAAGATAAGTCGACTTATGTACGAGTATACCCTAGTACGTAGTAATCATGGTATGGAAACTGCACTAAAAATTTGGTAATGGTCTCAGTTTCAGAGCTTGAGTCGTAGATGTGCAGAAAAATAAAAAGAAAATGGAAAAAATACTGTGAACTGAACTGAACTATACAATGTAACATTAAAGTGAAAAAAAGTGTGTGCTTTAAACTACACAACTGAAGTAAAACTTAATTATTGATTTAATACACAAATTCATTACCGTAGTCAGAGTGACATGGCATATTTATTTTTTACACACAAAAAAGTTTCACTCAAATCGAATTTGAAATTTGAATGACAACTTCCATTGGCCTAGCCCGATGTGTGATTTTAACGTTCTCGCCAGGTTACTCCCCATGTCAAGCGCTTAAAAGTTTTACTTCAAAAATATATCATAGAATATAAGTATAATATATTCGAAATTGGTAAATATTAAATATTATAATATGAGAATAGCATTCCAGACAAACCTGCGTGGTTTTTGGTCTGCTTTTTATTTAATATTGTAATGAATAAAATATATACATAAATAAATTTTAAAAAAGTCGCCTTAGTAAGAAGTAGGTATAGCTGACGACATAGATTGACCGCAAACAAAAAAATTTATATAAGTGACATTGTTACGTGTTAATCGCTCTCTATGGTTAACTGTGGCGGGTAGCTGTAGCTGGTGACCAATCTACGTGAAATGAGCGCAGAACTGTTGTATAGGTACATAATAAGAGACCTTAAACTGTTATAAAGTTTAGGTTTTCAGGCGCATTTTAAATTTCTATAAGATCCTTTTGTTATGAAATTTCATCTATCCCAAAAAATATTCTAGGTCTGTATCTTACAGACTTATAGACGTATATGCTACCAATGCTTAGATATGGCACCGGATTGAGCACTGGTAGGGCCTTGGACCTTGGAATTGAGAAGGGTACAAAAATTACCTTAAAGCGACCGCCTATTTTGGCCGTGTCAGACATTTGAAGAGAGACATTTTTGACGGAACTTTGATTTCGATTGATCCTTTGAGTCTCGATATCGGAACACTGATAGATTTACTACTTTTACTAATATTCTCGCGGAGACCCCACAAGAGCTTTGTTTGGAACCCCAGGGTTCCGCGGAACACACTTTGAGTATGGTTGTATTATATGAATTTTAACATAATATTGGATGTGTCAGGCTATAGCGGCGATGAAGGTGAGCGGCCGGCTGGAGCTGGTGGTGAGAGAGGGCGCGGGCACCGAGCTGGTGTCGCCGGAGAGCTCCGGGTACAACAGCTCGGCGTCGTCGGCGGCGGGNNNCTCGCCCCGCCCGCCGCGCTGCGCCGCCGGCTCGCCAGTGTGGCGGAGGAGGCTGCAGACAGAGCTGATAGGTAACTACGCTAGCACGGAGAGCTGATAGATAACGACACAAATATTAAAACTGTCAACACTTTCCGTGACGTCATTCGTGTAACACTTGAAATTCGTCTCATCTTTTGGTATTTTATCTAACTGGCGCAATGAGGCGCTAAGTGTCAATTCACACCAAAAGCGCGGCGAAGAGCAGCGAAGCGAAGCGCAGTTTATGCGTCATATGAATTTCAACTTTATAATAATTACTATAATAAGTACTTATTATCGCATGAGAAACTCGAACGAGTCACGCGGATTTCCGCGACTGCGCGAGAATTCGCTGGAATCCGCGCGGAAGTCGCGAGAATTCTATAATAAATACTACAATAATGAAAATAAAGTTTAAATTTATATGACACTGAAAGTGCGCTCCGTTTCACTGCGCTTCGCCGCGCTTTTGGTGTGAATTGAGCCTAAGGCGATGGCTCGTCCATGTTGTGGAGGAGGCTGCAGATAGAGCTGATAGGTAATACGTACATACTAGGATCAAACGCACCTCTTTCCAGTGAAACTCATCATATCTTTTCTCGTGGAACCCGTCAATGCGGCTTTGAGGTGAGCCATCACCTGTGTGGAGGAGGAGATAGAGCTTCATAGATGGTAACCACACATATACTAACACTATCAGCACCTCCATCCCGTGACTACCATAGATATCTGAAATAAATTATTTATTATATATCATTAAATTAATTCTTTCTTTATATCGTGTAAAGCGTGTCTCGGCATCTTTCTTGATATTTCTCCCTGACACACTGTGGCGCTAAGTAGATGGCTCGCCCGTATGGAGGAGGTTGCCGATAGAGTTTAAAAAATCTTTCCCATGACTACATTCGTGGAAGACTCGTCATTTCGAACTTGTCATTGTCATATCTACATAAATATACATAAATATTTCTTTATTGCATACCAAATTTACTCTATAAGATACTGTTACCTAGATACTGTTTATAAACAAATTTCAATCAATAAGAATTTAACTTAAAAACAAATTTCCTACTAATATTATAAATGCGAAAGTTTGTATGTTTGTTTGTTAGTACTCATATGCAAGGTTTAGAAAGCGTAGGCGGGTAAGGTTCAACTAAAAAAAAGAAAAGCTCATTGAGGCATGAGCATCAATAAACTATTCGCTATCTGCAATATGGCCCATGGAGGTGGGAGGAGAAAGGATGGCAACGCATCTGTATAGCCTCTATGCGGATGTTTGTGGGCGTCGGTAGTCATGAAAATGGCTCCGGCTGCTCGTTTGCCCTCCTATATTATAAAAAAAAAATATATAAATATTACAGTTTTGAAAATATACCTAGTATTTTTGCGTACTATATATTTAATATAACAGTATATAGTACACAGACCTGAAATATAGTACAATACTATACAGGGTTGATAAGAGCGAGAGGCATTAAATGAAACCACATATACTATAAGTGCCTACAGTTAATCCGAAACTATTAAAAAAAGTTTACGGCAAGTATATGAAAATACTTTTTTAAACAAGTTAAATGGCGAAAAATTGTTAACATTCTTTGTACCGGGCGGCTACAGCGAGCACGGGGTGATCGACCTCTGCCGGCCATAGTCGATCAGCTGCGATACAGCGTGTACGAAGAGAGAAAAAACTTTAAAAAATTCCTGTGGCTAAACTATTGCACCGATTGATCTGATTTCTGTGGTGGGAAATGATACACTAAATATGCGGTTTAATTTAATGCCTCTAGCTTGTATCAACCTTGTATATTATAGTACGGTTGCCAATCCTACCGCATGGTGCTTGATCGGTACGAACGACAATTAATATGAAAGACAAATAATCGGGAAATAAAGAAACATCAATTGGTACGTTACTATCTCCCACACACCTGACCACCCATTATTAAAATGTAATCATATTTACTTATAAGTATTGCGTAGAAAATAATGGCAATACTAAGAATGCAATATACATAGGAGAGAATACTATTATATGCTCATCAAATTTTTTTTTCAGGTTAACCATTAACCGAATGAAGCGACGAAACTGGGACACGCTAGATTTTAATTGGAAACGCGACGATGTTCACAATTTCGATGCGCCTTCAGACATAGAGCCCGATTACGATTGCCCCAGCATACCAAATAACCCCCACACCTACGAAAACAAATCGAGTATGAAAACTAAACCCAAGGCGGATTACGAGAATACTAAAGGTCTAAACAGGACCATAATAAATTTGACAGAAGACGGAGCAACAATACAATGTAGTTACGATAACAATGATTCGAACTACAATAGGAAAAATCGCTACATATCGAACCGAACGAATCAAATGGAAGATGAGAAAAAAACTATAGTTGTAGAAGTTCACCACATGGAATCGAATTCGTATCTAAAATCACATTGTAACTACCCACCGCCGCCAAAAAAAGAAATAGGTAGTGATAACACAAGCCTATGTAGTAATAACACATTATCCAGTGCCATTGCAGAGGAAATACAGAGAAGAAAATTAGTAAGTAATATAATAGTGTCTTTCATTATAATACAATTATTTTAATTAAACCGTAAGCAAAGCCTAAACCATAGGTCTATAGCTTTTTTTTAACCATAGGTCTATAGCTTTTTTTTAACAAAATAATAGTCTAAATAGAACACTATCAAATGTCCTATCCTATCGAATTGAAAAAGTAATGTCAAAATAATATCGGCTGCAATAATGGGCTATTTTCCAAGTTTTCAAACACAATTCCAGAAATCAGTGATCAAGGAATATATACAATTTTTTTTTTCATTTCTGGTAAGTATTTATTTCAAAATTTCAAATTAATCAAATAATATAATTTCAAAATCACAATTTAAAAAACTCGCGAAAACGCTTTTTTATGCAAAATAGGGAATAAGCTTCTAGATGGCCACGCTAACTAGTGGCTAAAATGTGAACCGAATGCTAGCAAAATTCGTTTGTAAGTATGATCAACATAATGTCAACTTGTCATTGTCCTTTTGCTTAGTGTTTTGCTAGCTCTCTCTCTCTCTAGCTAGGGAATCAAGTTCCCAAAATGATCACAAGGGCGGCGAAAGTGCTGCCTCTATGTTTCGTGCACGTTCCCTATTGCGTCTTGGGACGCTTTGTTAACGTTCCGAAAATTACTGCCAGTAGGTAACTACTATTTAGAACTTGTTTGTTGTTGTTGTCAGTTGACAAATCCATAAGGTGAGCTAGAAATTTGACAAGTGGCTAGTACTATGAATGAATGAATTAATGAAATATACTTTATTGCTCATATTACAGAATACAGAAAAAAAAGTTATATTTTAAAGTAATTAACTAGTACTATCAGTAGATTTCGGAATCAGCATTCACGTGTTACGTCATCGTCAATTTCACGTCGTTTCGTGTCACGTGAATTATGAATATTATATTTTTAAAAATCGATTTTAAACTAAAATATCGATTTTTTACAAATTATTTCACTACGTAAGTAATGTCTTTAAAAATCATATTAATTAAAGATTACATTCAACTTTTATTTTTAATACTGGAAAATAGCCCATTTTATTACTTAAAGATGCCCGTGCAATAAATGCTACTGCAATTTCGCAGCTAAATTGGGTCGAAATGATCGGGGAAGTGCCTCTCTCTCTCTCTCATTGGGGAGGATGGGAAGAGGAAGGAGTATGTATCCTCATTCTGTGTGCGGATGTTTATAGGCGGTAGCCACCATAAGTAACTAATGCTCAATTTTATTTAAGAATAAGAAAAAGCCCATAGAAGTCGAGGAAGTCGCAGAGGTAACCAAAAAACCAAACATTTCAAAAGAAATAGACAACGACCAACTAAAACATCACGACGCCTTGATGGATGAGTTCAAAAAAGTGCACAGGAAAATGTTTTTATGCCAAGACAAAGTTGAAGTTAAAAACAATAACTTGAAAGAAAACGTCAATACGTCGGTAAGTAATGCAATATTTAGTCTTTCTTCTTTTATAAACTTGTATAAATAAGTCTACCATCATCATTAGCCAACGGTCCTTAGCTGGACATGCATCTTTCGACGAGAAGACCTTCGGTCTCCTACCCACGTCCACCGTAACGGCTTCTGCGCGTTCGTCTTCCCAGAAAGTCTGTAAACACAACCAACTCTGTGGTAGCTTGCTGTTCTCGAAGCCATATGAGTGTGAGACGAACCCATTGCCTTACGAGTAGTCTGCCAGCATCGTTACGATGACAATAAAACAAATGAATTGAATTGAATCCTATAAGAAATATTCAGCATACACGCGTTTAAAAGACTCCTACGGCCTAACATGGGAATTAATCCAAGCTTAGAGGTCGGGTTTTGTCCCTATAGATAGAGTTTAATAGACTACAAGTTCTATAATAATGCTATCAACAATTACTGGATAGATAAATTCCACTATATTATCTTCTTGTAAATGTATTGTCGTTTTTTTCTCTTGAGTGGGTACTTGAATCTAATAAATAGGACCAATAGGTAACTATGATTTTTGTGAAGTTGTTTTTTTTACTTTAAACGAGGAATCTTTTGTGATTGTTTTAATACTAGCTATAAATTAAAATATTACATTTTTATAGTATTTAGATAAACTTCTACAGAGTTGTGGAATCTATACACCCGCATCTAATCATCTACATTCAAAATAACAAATTTTGGCGAGGAGTAAATTTAATATTGAGTAGGTCTTTAGGTATATAATATTCTGAAATGTATTCGTAATGTTGTGAGAAAAGTGTCCATGAGATGTCACAATGATATCAGAGACCGATATAAATGATAATATTGATGCCTATCTAGGTATAGGGCAGCCATCCATAAAGACGACCTCAAGTCGTAGTTCTTATTTACTTTCTTTTTAAACTGGGCACTAAATTTAAGGTTTTCATGAACAAAGACCTACGAAAAGTCAAGGACTTTATGTGATACATTTTTCATTTAGTTTTAACGTACGGTTAAGATAAGATAATATTCTTGTTTATCACCTCGATGACGGAATATCTATAACTGCATCTATCTACATTGGTATATAATTTTTCGCGATAAACGAGGAGGGAGAAGGAGGACGGAAGGCAACGCATCTGTATAACCGCTATGCGGATCGGTCGGTAGTCATGAAAATGGTTTCGTCGTTTTCAAGGGGCTAAGCTGTAAAAAAATACGAAACTCTTTTTCTAAATATACTCATAATAAAACTTATAAAATGAAGGTAATAATTTAGGTAATACCTTTTTAATCTGGTAGATGGAGTATGGATACGCCAACTAAACTCCAGCAGGTGCCAACAACCACTTTTGGTAAAGTGTACCAACCGAATCTGTCTGCAATAGAGCGGCGGTTAGTCCGTCCTTTACAAGGGACCGACTCGAGACC
>LUGF01015121.1:89542-103595 GCA_001625245.1 Calycopis cecrops | reverse complement strand
GTTTTTTGTTGTCTGAGCTATAACAGTAGTTATTATAAATCAAGTATTGAAAACATAAGTAGAATGTTACAACATTAGTGTAGATAATAGTAGTTTATGCAACTGTCATATAGAGAAGGGCATTAAAACACGAGTGTGAATTTTTGAAACGAGCATAGCGAGTTTCAAAAAAGTACCTCACGAGTGTTTTAATACCCGTGTTATATGCAGTTGCATACACTACTTTATCTTCACTAATGCAATTAATCAATTAATCAAACATTGCGAAACATTGCAAGCAAGCAAGAAGAATTAAGAATTTTGAAATAAGGCTCTCTCACCTCTCTCTCTCTCTCTCTCGCTCTCACACAGTGTTATAATGAGATTTTACGATATCGATTTGGATATTACAACATCATGACAATTGAGTTTTTTGTTGTCGGAGCTATACCAGTAGTTATTATAAGTCAAGTATTGGAAACATAAGTAGAATGGTACAACATTAGTGTAGATAAAATATATTAAAACATTCGCATATATAATTAATACTCATTATAATTGTTGTATATTATATTATAATGACGACCAGGCAGGCGCAGTGGTACAGGGCTTGTATAAGCGGAGCATGTTGTCCAGTGGTCGCGGGTTCGAATCCTGCCTTGATTATGTTTATCTATATATTTATATAATACAAATCTTAAATATATAAAAATTTCTTAAATTTAAAAAAAATATTACCGTTGTCTAGTACACGTAACACAAGCCCTTACGGTACTTAGCACGGGGCTAGGCTAACGTATATATCATAATATGTTAATATTAATACTAAACTCTAGTATTTTTAAAAGCTGGGTATGGTATATCAACCACTAATTAGACATTATCAATGTCGATTACTATTTTTGTCGGGATTTCTGCTAAGGCTGTCACTTAACTGTTAATCCTAAAGGCCTGCGCAGACGAGAGATTTTTGTCCGCGGACTTTTTGTCCGCTAAAATAGATCGCTTACAACTGTATCCAGTAACGCAAACGAGGCATTAAAAGTACGCGGTACTTTGCATACATTTACACAAATATACACAAAAAAGGGACAAAAATCTCGGTGGTGGACTAGCACTTCATGATGTACGTGCTTGTGCCACATTGCAGTCGGTCAGTTTCCTCTCGCTCATATGATTCCACCGCAAAGTAAAAGCTGTATTATTAGGTGTCCATTGAAGGAACGGAAGGAAACGACAGGAGTATTACAATTGTGTGGATGTATGTGGATGTCGTTAGTTATTAAAAGGATCCGACTGCTCGTTGTACCACTTATACTACAAAAATACTCCCGAAATGCAGCCACCATTAGATATCATATAAATTATAAAAGTAGAATATACTCTTTATATACCTAAATATCTATAATAAATTATATTATAATATCTAGATTGTAACTGTGACTAAACATACAATCATCATATCAATATATTAATCAATAATAGTGTAATTCTCTGTGTATTATGTACGAGAAAAGGAATGTTGTTTATTTTCTTGTATTTTAAAAGATACGTGTAATAGTTATTATTAGTGCATCCGTATTCTTTGGCTTCTTAATCGGTTGACTGCAATCATCAATTTTTCTTGTTATTTTCCTTCTAGCTACAGTTTTTGCTATTTGATAATAAATTTATGATTTTATAAAGATTTTACGAACTTAGTAGCTATCTTGCATCTTGTAGGAAGTAAGTAGATAAGTAGTATATTTTCTATAACTTAGGTATATGATCTTACAAATTATATTTCGATTGATAATAATTTAAGATTTTTATTATAGAAATACCCAGAATACATAGATATTCATAACCTTTTCGGGATTCGGACTCGCGATCCCTGGCGCAACATGCTCCGCTTATCCAATTATAGTAACATAAGCGGAGCGGATTTTTTTTCATTTCTTAATATTTACGGAATGTTCCTTATCCTTTTGTATGTTATTCGAATTATCTGGAAATAAAATGAGCAGAATTTTTCCAAATAAATTAGCGACCATGTTTTAGTAATTGAGTTATAATTGAAATTCCTTGTGAAATGAGTACAGCGACATCAAGTATTACATAACCATATGCAGTAGACCGTTAAGAACTAGACACATTATACCGGGCAATTATAGTTACAGCGAGTTATGCCATACGGTCCGCGTATGAAGCCAACAACAACCTTTGATCATTTGGAACAAACGTACAAGGTTAAATATTGAATACGTTAATAGATATTTTCGCTTCGTCGTATACAATTATGAGAATAGTGTTGTTTGTTAGTATTACATAATGCATAACAATAAAAAACCAGGTATTATAAACAGAATGACAATTGACAATAGAAATAGTTGCAAAAATGAGACGAAATAATTTTGCGATCGTTTTAATTTTTGAATTCATCATTCAATTCATTAACAAAATAAATATAAGTTATACCATAGAAACGTTGATTCAGTAACTTCGAAGCCTTTTTTTTTACATGTGGAAAATGCATTATGCATACCGCCAGTCACCGGATTTATCTGGACGGTTATGCGGGACTCGCACCCGCTACAAACCACATGACAATCATCTTCACGCCATTACCGAGTAGATGGGTACAGTGGGGCTACCACCAATCTTCCACCACCTCGGATGCAGCGATGCTTCCTTTTAGGAGCTCCCTTCAAAGCGGCAAAACCTCGAGTCAGCAGCTACTTACCCACTACGCTGTATATATAAACGATAGACCACGACCCGGTTCTAACGTTATATTATTATTGTCAGTGAGGTAGATCGCGAGCGTAAACCCGTCTTCTCCTTCCAAGTCGCCGCTGCCGGATGAGTAGCTGTGAGATTGCTTCGCGCTCTCTTTCTGCCCCTTCTTTTTTGGAAATGACAGCTTCTGCAAAGGTACACTTGGCTTTCCAGCATGTACTACTGTTAACCATACCGTCAATTATCGCTGGCAGGGATAGGTTATCTAGGGATAGGTAACTTCGAAGCCTACGAAACCTTAGAAAGCAACTTAGATAATTATACAGTATACCTATACCATGCCCGCTAAAGAAAAGAAACTGTTTACTATCTTTATATTTCGACAACAAAGTTGTTGCATAATATGTCAAATTATAACATAACTAGCTGCACGTTGCGCGCGCTGCTACGCCACCAACAGATAAATCAGCATGAACTATCACAGTAATAGGTATATGTAATTCATAATAATAGCAGTGGCATCATCTGTGGAAAATTGGTCGTACCAACTCAGAAGCCGTCGCTGGCGCATGCAGAACAACTTACTAAAGATCATCACGTTCTCGAATGTACGATTCTAGAAAGGAAATTCATGTATCTGAAACAATCGAATTACTCAAACAAAATTTCAACCTAATCGGTCACGCCATTTAGTAGTTGACAAACCGACAGCAGCACTACCTATCGGGTACCAATTGTATTTTTAAGCATTCAGGAAACCATCGAAGTACCGATATAAAATTTCAACCCAATCGGTTCAGCCGTTTATAAGTTTACCCGTTTCCCATGGGAATAAACCATTTAAAAATAGCTCTGCGATAATGTAGCATTCAAATGGTGAAAGAATTTTTGAAATCGGTCCAGTAGTAACGGAGCCTATTCGTTACATACATACAAATCTTTCCTCTTTATAATATACATTACTATTGCGGTGACGGAAGAAACAGTTTAGAAGAGAAACAAATAATATGACTTTTGGTGTGTGCCTAATACCTACCCTGATTCGAGAAGCAATCATGTAACCCTCGCTACTAATAAGAAGACAAATTTTAGAGTCTAGCTAAGCTAGAAAACTTACAAAGGATGCTTGAAGTAGTCAGAATTTCTATGCTTTAATTTCGTCTAACCACTCAGATTAACAAAACTTTTTTTGAATAAAATTTATATTTGAAATGATGAGTTGTGACAGTAATATATTAGGTTACATTGATAAGAAATTTAAAATATTACATATGTATTATGTATTAAAATCACGGTTTTACGTAACGGTAATTAATAACAGGACGAAGTGCGCAAATTTGGCGGAAATTTCCCGTGGGAAATGATCATGTCATTATTGTAACGGACAATATAAAGTCCTAGAAAAGTAGGTTTATTGTTCCGCGTAATAAAAATACACTTTACAAAATCAATTAAAGATAATAATTATTTTAAATTATTGAGGTATAGAGTATAGACAATCCTAACGCCTAAACTACTAATTACAGCAAAATATGCAGTATTTTAGTTTATCTGTAATTAATACGATCTTAGAAAACTTAATTATTGTTGTTTAAAATTTTAAACATTTATCTAATACTAGCTATTCCTCGCGGTTTCACTCGTCTGTTTCTTTTTGTATATATTGCTCTACCTAAGTAGAGCTAATGTTTTTATTTGAAACACAATAAAGATGGGCATTTTTTATATTTTATACTAATATATTTATATTATACCATTTTAATTAAATTGTATGCCATGAGAGCATGTATAAGAAATATACATACAATCTTATGCAATTACAATTGGATTGACTAAAAAATTTAGTCGCTGGTGAGATCGATGTGATAAAAATATATATGTAGCTACTTCGACAAATCAGCTTTGTTGTAATAAATATTTGTACTGCATGAATTTATCAATGATGATTAATGAATGATGATTATGTATCCCATTCCAATGAGTTAATGAGATCTAAAATATATTCGTAACCTAATTTGACCATGAGCGAAAATACATTATAGATATTATGCCGTGAAAACATAAAAATACTGAATAACAATAAAATAGGTACTCAAAATGTCCCCTGCTCTTTTTGTTGTGAATTTCAGCCCCATTTTCAATCAATCGATTTCTGAAACCTTACTAAAGTTGACCTATAATAAGTAGGTTCTTTGCTTGATTTCAAAGGAATCATGTTACCTACATGATGGTTTACAAAATTTGACGAAACATTTTTAATTTTATTAACATATTTGTTTTTGTTTTTTGTAGAAGCACATTATTTGCACATCATTCAGTCAGAGGGAAAAACAATTCATTTCCTTGTTTCCTAGAGCTATTTTTTGCTATGCATTATCTACTTATTCTTGATTTCTCAGGTGATAGCTCAAAGTTTTACTTATCTTTCTATTGTTTCTGATTTCTACTGCCTCTTCGTCATCACCTTTTAAAATGTAGCCTTTGAGTAGGTGCATACATGCAAGAGAAGCAAAAAGTAACTTATGTGATTATACCTATTAACAAAATAAAAAAATAGTGTACTATTTTTTGTATGTACCGTAGGTATGACGCTTATCTGAATCCTTACAAAAATATGTAATCGATTCCGATGAGCAGTCGATAGGGATTTTTTAAAAGGGCCGTTTTTGCTGACATAATATATTCCTTGATGGCCTCTGGTTGGCCTTTTTCAAAATAATTTTAAAGGTTCTACTTTACAGAATTGAGTTTAGTTTGATTTAAAAAATAAAATTCAAACTATCAGTTGCAGATCTTCTTAAAATGCAGAGTCAAATGTAGTAAAGAATAAACATTCTTTACTCTATTGTTTGGGTATATTGCACCTACTCTCTCGTCAGTACAATTATATAACTTAAAAACTACCAAGAAAATATAGAACGGTGTGTTCTAGATGTCAGCTATCGGAAAAATATAAAGCCATATTATTGATTAGTCACGTAAACGCAACGCCGTTGTTTTGAAAGTAGTTTGCGGTCTGTCGTGCAAGTTGGTGCGATTTTGTTTTATCCGTCGGTCTGGTTTGTTGACCAATTGATCCGTTTAGTGGAACAGTGATTTTACATGATTGCACCTCGCACTGATAACGCCCGCGCCGCGCAGCCGTCCCCAGTGTAACCACATCCGCGACGCGCCTCGCTGCCTCTCGTCCGAGCGCCTCACGCGCCTGTGCACCTCTGTGTACACTCGAACGCCGGCGACAACACACGACCGTGTTAAAAATATTGCCATTTTCGCGCGTTACAAATAATCGCCGACCTTCACGCGCATTCGCCTTGTAATCTTTGATTTCCTATGGCCGGATTGTTATTGTGAACCGTTCATGAGTACCATGTAAATATTGCCGGCAATATGAAGAAGAATCTGAAATCGACGCCCCTGTTCACCATACAGTGTTATGAAGTAAGTCATGTGCCTAGTTTGCATAATTAATTACATGAATGTGTATAAACTATACATATAATTTATAATGTATGTTGTACCTAAGATATGCATAAATATAATTAAAAAATTGTTCCCAGGCTAACAAAGTTATTTTAGTTTCATCTGAAAAAGAATTTCCATGTTTCAGTAAATATTTATGTACCAAATGCATAAGTGTCACTAATATCTTAATTGCAAAAATCTTATCTTATGGCATGGTAGCTGCTGACTCTCCTAATTGCGTAATTATCTGTGTTGATTCATGGGTATTTAGGATAATAGCTACTTATGTCTATCTATGAACATACATGTATGCTTAACATAGTTATCTAACTAAATTTGACTATATCTGCATACTTGAAATTGATAAGGAGTCAAGTTTGTTACTTGTACCTACTTAGAAATTTTATGTTTCACTCAAAAGTTATTATCAAACGCAGACATGGTATCTAGAATGAGTGCTTTCCTAATTATATATATTTTGTTTCATTTGTCTTCCTACTCCCTCGCATAAAATTCCCTAAAAGCAAAGCGCCGTATTAAGCTATGGCGAGGCCCTTGGGCTTGGAAACCTTTTTATGACCGTTTTATGGGTACAAAAATGATCCTAAGGCCTTTAAACAATACGAGGCCCGGTCATGCAGCCTTCTAAGCCCCGAACTGGGTCTTTCACTGCCTAAAAGTCCTAACTTCACGCTTCCGCAAAAAAACCCCAAAAGATTTCAGGTGTTGGTTTCAGGTAAAACAATACCAATATTGAATCTACAACATACCTTGTTGATGCAGTAGATTCGATATTGTCGATTGTCTTCCAACAATTCACACACACAAACAAAACAAAGTGACCGTACAATGTTTGATGTTTGTCTTGTTTCTGTGAAACCATCGCCTCTGATTACATTCGATCGATAAACGAGATACCTACCGTCAATACGGTACCTCTATCGTATAGGTGTATATATGCTCTATATGCTCATGTCGAAAACGTTACCTTATCGTACAAGTACTTTTGCATCTAGTATATGAGTTTTTCCTCATATTTTGTCTTTTTTCCTTCTACTGCACGTTGATGTAATGTGTATATTATGAACTTAAGAGCGTGGCTCAGTTACCAGGGTACATGTGAACCGAAATCGTGTTTAGTTACGTCATTTACTTTACAAACGCAGGTGTCTCGTTAGCCTTTAGTTTGCATCTCTTGGACGAGACCGCAGTCAATAACCTTTATTGTTTTATTCGAGATCCAATTTCTTAGTACGAATGTACTCTACATTCGTATTCAAATGCATTGCCAAGAGTCGAAATAAAACTTAAATTTTCTCATTTTTGAATTTCATTGGAGTAGTTCAGCTTTCTAGATAAATTAAATTTGGAAATATGTAGAGTCAGCGCGAAAAATCAGCAAAACAAGAGCCTAAAATACAAAGTAACGGTAACATTTTATTTATTTTTAATGAAATTGATCATCAAATTTGTCTAGGGAATTTTGTATTCTAGGCAGGCAGCTGTTTTGGTATACTCTCTTTGACTGACTGACTTTTGTCTTTGACTCTACCTATTACAAAAAAAAGACGAAATACATGATTTTAGCTCTTAAATATTAGAACATTCGGTAGGAATTCGATTAATTGCGGTTTCAATGTTTGCAATGTTCCAGTGCCAATTTGTTCAACAGTGTGACGTCGTCTTTACAGTTTCTTAATTTTTTCCGCGAAACAATCGTTAAAATTCAATGGACTGGTCTGTCTTTAAATTACTTAATACTAAGACGTCTTTAGATTTTTTATTTTCATTGAGAGATTTGCGATAAGGTGCGATCCGTATATGACGTCATTAATAAGGGGCCGTCCCCTCAATCGTGAGTTCATTTGGGCTTCTGCGTCATTAGTTTTTGTTTAATAAAAGGGACTACTTTTGGATAAAGTTTATATTTATCTAACATCTACTATGTGGTTATAATCTGATAGATAAAAATATCAGGTAGAATTTTAGGATTTTTAGGGGCAAACAAGCAGGTAGTTTGTGACTACTGCCGCCCATAGGCGTCAGTAAATCCGGGTGTCTTGCAGACACGTTGGTTGCCCGTTGGTATCTATCTCTCACAAAATAATGATCAAACCAATTCATTATTATTTCGAGAGAGATTCCTATTCGTTTTTTTTTTGCAATACAGTTACAATCTCTCTAAGTTACTAATGTTAATTTGGATTAAGACATCCATAAGAACATACATATGTATAGGCGTATCTGTGAGAAAATCACTATACTGAGTATTCTATTTAAAAATCAATATTCAATAAATAGAAAGACAGATACATCATAATTAATTCATTTAACACATTCCTACTAATCGATGGTGCTAACAACAGCAGTTTAAGGCTAATTGGATGTTCTCCAGTAGACAACAGTGCCGGGATGTTAAAATCTAAATTGTTGCCTCGTGTATTGGTCATTGCCAATGATGATGCACGTGCCAACAAATACCAAAAACAAAATAACAAAAATATAAATAATAATAATAGCACCAATGACTCATGGGTGTTATTATTTTGTTTTCGGTCCATCAATTGAAACCTCGCGTCCGATCAATAATGAAGGTCAAAATCATAGAACTGAAAAGAATGTAGTAATGTTAGGCCGTGTGAAAAAATTGCTCTTAAAAAAATGGCTCTTTATTCTTTTATTAGTCTTAGATACCCTTTTATTACAGTATTAGTCTATGTGGAAAAAACTGCTCTTAAAATTTTTTTCTCTTCGTTCGGTCGCCGTTCCGCCATATCCTGGTGTTAGCCTTATTGATGCCTTGGCGTTCACAAACAATAGACAATGAACCCACTAAGGATGTTCATTATTAGTTGGAAGTGTGTGAGGTCCTTATGTCCAATGTTTAATGTCCACATGGGCCACTGGCTACTTACCGCACGAAACTACACTGCTGCCACTTTACGCCGATTTTTCCCCGAGAGGTACAGTCGTGCCGGCCAAATTCAGCTGCATACATACATGCAGCATGGCACTACCTCTTGTTAAATTAAGTTGTGCTAAAATTAAAATATTTTGAATACCTACTTCACGGACGCCGGAAGATGGGACCTGGCAAAAATTCCATTCCCCTCTCTCTAACCCCGCAACACCCCCGATGTTGCCATCTTAGGGCGACATCAGGGGAAGTGCGGGCCCCAGTCATGTTAGCTCATAGAGCTCTTCTAGCTCAAAACCCGTGTCGGCCACTTTTTAGCTGCCGCGCGTGAGCTGCTCCCCTCCGACAGAGGTGGGAAGAGGAGGACACCCGCTGTCCTTCTGGCCAAGATAATAATAGCATAACCTATTAATCTTAATAATCCGGTTTGCCTCCTCCCAGACTAGCTGGGAAAGAAGGGGGGTCTGCACCCCCATCGACCACAAATACAGAGGCTCGAGCTACCTTAGGGCACTCGCCTCTCATACAGATGAAGCTGCAATGGGCCTTCAGCCTGTTAGCGTAGTCTATATAAAAAAAAAAAGGAAGTGCGGGGCTATAGAGCATGCTTGGCTTTCTTGCCAGGTCCCAACTTACCGCGTCCGTGTAGAACAAACATATTAAATATTATCTTTAACATTTTTAGGATCGACAGGTCAATACGAACGTGCGAAAAGACTGTCATATAGCGCATGAGTATACGAATGGGAAGGCAAGCCCTGAGAAATGTGAGAGTGACCACAAACCACCGCCTCCACCGCCGGTAAGTACCTGCCTAGTATTTGTTATTCATAGTGACGTCCATTTGTTTTGAACCTACAACACATCCATCGAAAGTCGAAGTCATCGCACAATGTTACCATGAAATTAATCAATCTTTTTATATCTAAACTTGGGGATCTAAACTTGCGCGTGTGAAACCGCGGAGCGCAGCTAGTATAATATAGATATGGATAAAATAGGCATTTCATTTTAAAGTTTACACTTGTAATTTGTAAATGAACTTCAAACCAATCTAGAGCCTTTGAGGATCATTTTCCTACTCAGTTCGCTATTTTAGGAGTTCGAAATATATGATTATCAACAATTGGGAAGTTGTGAAGTTTCATCGTAATGAAAATTTCCATTGTAGATTACTTCGTCTGTATGTATAGGTAATTGATACGTCGATAAGTATGTTCATAGTCTTGTCTCGTTAAATTGTATTGAGTATTGATACTGGTGAATTTAATTCTAGAATAGTGTAGTTTCTAAAGTAGGCAAGTAGGTATACGGGGTAATAAGATACTGAATTAAACATCATATACAGTATTTGCATAACGCTCGATAGTATGTATGAGTTATTAATAATAATGTTTTCGCTGTGCAGCTTATGTTAAAGTTTTATAACGGATATAAGATATAGTTCGATCCTTACGAAGTACAGCTATGATCTAATAAGCCTTCATCTGTCATTCATTTCTGAATTATAACTTTTATTGAAAAGAGTCGAGGAATTATGAAAATCAGATCTTTTTTTATTAAATTATTTCAGATGCCGATAGAAAACGGGCAACGAAATGAAAATGGATCAACAAAACTGAATGGCGACGTGTACGATATGGAGATGCCAATAAAAATTCCGAACATGAGGAAGGTCGCAACACTAAATCGAGTACCCACGCCAGACTATAACAATAAAGACGACACACTCTCGGGAAAACCAAAAAATATGAATTCAAAAATATCAAATGCCGAAGTAGATTCCTTGGAGTCATATAAGTTGAAAAATCCAGCTAATGTACAGCCGAAACCACCGTCCAATTATTTTATAAAAGCTCCCAATGGCACAGAAACTATGAAGAAGCATTCGCGGCCAGTGTCGGTGACAATCGGACAATATGTGAATAATATTGGAGGCAGAAAAGAACCGTCCAAACTCGAATTCCTGAACGGAGATAAAAAAGGATGCCACCAAATAGCTGAAAATGAGCCAATCTGTAGTAGATTGCAATCGGAGTTGGCTCTCACACTTTCTAGATCGAATTTACGTAAAAAGACTGAAGCTTTAGTAAGTATAATAAATGTATTAAAGACTTGCTGATATATTATTATTTATAAGTACGCTTAGAACTGTTATTATTTAATTATTTTTTACAGGATCATGCTTTATATAAATTAGAGAGAGTAACGTTGAATAACGAAAACTTTTACGCTCGATATGGAAATAACATATTACCATTATCGCCATCTATCTCCATTCCCAAAGTTTCCAAACTAAAACATTGATCAACTTTTCGTATGCTTCTAATATGCCCTTACAATAGAAGAAATTATTTGTTTAAAGTGTATCATAAATAAATTAAAATAAAGTAAGGAATGGATACTATTTTCGGCAAGCTATATATTACAATAATATTTTTCGTACTTACATTATTAAAATATGCAAGGTTTTGGATCGGCAAATAAAATTGCATCTTATTTATACTAATAATATTTTAATCACTAAAATACCTAATCACTGGGTGACGGTGGTGGAAGCACATTTCACTGTATACTATTGTACTATTGTATAGAACTAAATCATAATACTACAATATACCTATTCGCGACTTAAACTGTGAATCAAATTGATTGCACGCTATTTATTGTTTTCTAAGTCGTAGATATAACTATTAAATATTTCGATATGTTTAATGACATTAAAAACCTATTTTTTCAGGGTGATGGTGGTCGATAGACAACATAGCATCTAAGAAATTTAAAATATAAAGAAGGGTAAAATTTACCTAGTCTACTTAAAAATTTAAAGACACTTGTATGATTGTAAATGGTGATCTTTTACTTAGTACTTATGCTGTATAAAGATGCTAGACACCGGCACAGAACTGAAGACATAGTTGTTAGAGAAAATTTCAACGAAACATGGATTTTTACTTTGTCCGAAAAACTAAAAAGAACTACGTAATTTATTGACAATAACATTATTAAACTTATAACATTGATAGGTACTTATAATACTAATAGTTACTAGATTACTGTCACAGAATACAAAGAATTTAAAAAAATTCGTTAACCCATTACTGTTCCTTTCTTTTCCACAAGATAATCTGTGCGAGCGAAAAGCAAAATATTAACACGTAAACGAGTGAGACAGTAATAATAGGTCAACGTACGGATTTCTCTCAGCTCCGCGACTGAACTTTAGAAGACTATCGGTGTAATACAGTTTATTATAATACTTTGCAATTCATACAGGCTAAGTTCAAATGTAACATAAAATAATCGATGTACTAAATGCCTAACTACCTTAATTCTGTAGCAGGGAGGTATCGTATGGTCACATTATAAAGGTTTAACTAGATACAATTAGGCATCTATTTATGTCTAGTATATGTTATTAATTATATCATTACAGTTTTTCAAAACATTTATCAGCATTAAACGATCTAAAATAATGTTTTTAATATTTTTGTGTGATATATTTTACGAAATGAGGTGTTAAAAATTATAATTTAAGAGTAATAATTTATGAACCAAAGTTCTTATATTGTCTATTGAAGTAGGAACTTATATTATATAGAATTATATGCATATTATATCCACACACTATTTAATTATTACTTGCATATATTTCTACGATATGTTTAATGAATGTGGGGCGCCTAAGTCATATTAAATAAAGTTTTATGTGAATCTTAATTTTTATTTCATTTTATGACATACCTTTATTTACCTATTCATCAGACAGTGGTTTCATGTTTAAATAACGACTGGTATGGTATTGTGAAAATACGATGCAAATCAAACTTGTATGAATAGTGACAAGTATATTTTCCTCGTGAGTGATTGTGAGTGAGACACCAAGAACAGCTGAGGGTAACAATGTGCTACGTGTTTCATCTGTGCTTCTGGCTGACTTCTAACTGAGTATAATGCAATACCTATCTACGCGTCAAATATACCTAAATATAAAAGATAAGCGTCGATAAATAGTTTCACTTTTTATAGTATAAAGGGACGTATCAGCAGTCGTAGACTTTTGATCGTTGACCATAGACATATACATTCTCTCTACCGGTTGACCTCATAACTGGCCTGTAAAACAGCATGGCTGCCCCCGCCCGATGTCAAAGAACTTATTCGCGCGAAAAACCGTGCGAGACGTAGATTTTGTAAACATCCTTCAGATGACCACCGTACTATCCTCCGTCACCTCCGCACGGAGGTGAAGTCCCAAGTAGATGCTTTCCGACAAGATAAGTGGGCCCTCCTACTTAGTCATATCTCACCCTCACATACGGCCTACTGGCCACTCGCGAAAGCTCTGAAAGCAGAGCCTTGGCAATCTTATCTCCCCCTCTCACGTAGTAATAACAGTCTCCCTGCAATAGACGACTATGACAAAGCCGAGCTATTGGCCGATACCTTGGAGCAGCAGTGCTCTCCAAGCATCACACAGTTAGTTCCCTCCCACGTGGAGGAGATCAATAGGGAATTAGAGCACCGCCTTTCGTTAGGTTTAGAAGGCGATCCCCTCCGCCCGACAGACCTTGATGAGGTAACAGGTCTCATCAAGGCACTTGTCCCCCGAAAGGCCCCGGGGCCTGACGGGATCACTAACAAGGTCTTAAGGAGCTTACCACCTGCTCTGTTAAGCCTCTTACCCCCTTATTAATAAACATGGAATAACTATACCCAAGTAATAACCTGGTAATAAACTGATATCTGTCAAATTTCATACTTTTTATGTGTTTTTTATTATGGAATTTGACAGGTGTCAGTTTATAACTAGGTTATTCCTTGGACAGAGTTATTCTATGTTTATTAATAAGGGGGTTAGTGTGCATCTTCAATGCTCTCCTCGAAGACTGCGCATTCCCCGACCCTTGGAAGCTAGCCACTGTGATCGGTATACATAAATCGGGTAAACCCCGAGCCGAACCCACAAGCTAT
>LUGF01015121.1:57406-77795 GCA_001625245.1 Calycopis cecrops | reverse complement strand
CAAGTAAGACTTTATTTGCATAATAAAAAAAGTAAAAAGATAATGGTTTGACCAAATGCATTATTCTTTCACTGCCTTATTTCATGTTTTTATTTGTATGTTATCTTTCTGCTAAAACTTATTAGTTGTCAAATATGACAGAACATTTTGGTCAATCATACAACATCAAAAGACTGAAAATGAGGCATATATTGAATGGCTGATTGTTTTTACTTCAACTACTTGTCTTGTAAAACTTTACAATATGTTTACGGGAGGGGGGTTTCAGGTTTCAACAATGCGTTACGTAATATTGTTTTGTTTTTAAATAAAAAAGATATCCCAAAAATATCGCTATACAGATGTGTTGCCCTCCTATATCTTCTCCGCTCCATGGGGCACCGGATACTTATATTCCACACGAAACGAGTCAGCACAGCTGTCACTACGCTGAAATTCATGCAGCGAGGCACTGCCTATTAATACTAGTTTCTTGTTACATTTTTCATTTTAATTTTCAGGTAAGAGTGTTCCGTCTCATCACTGAGAATACCGTAGAGGAGAAAATAGTTGAGCGTGCAGAGGTCAAGCTTCGTCTGGACAAGCTGGTCATCCAGTCTGGTCGTCTGGTGGACCAAAAGAACCAGCTTAACAAGGATGAGATGCTGAACATGATTAGGCACGGAGCCAACCATGTGTTCTCATCAAAGGACTCTGAGATCACCGATGAAGATATTGATACTATATTAGCTAAGGGCGAATCAAAGGTTCTCATTTTTTATTTTTTTAACAATGATAGATTTTAACAAGTATACACATACTAAATGTGCTACATAATGGGAATGAAATGGATTTGGTCGATTTTAAGCATTGGCAAGTACCTTGATAAAATTTCAATTGTTCCAATTTACTTAATTGTTGGCTCTAAACTGAACATGACTATATTTGCCTAGTACCTACATGTATAATGTGTTATAAAATCACTAATTCCAGACCGAGGAATTGAAACAGAAGTTGGAGAGTTTGGAAGAGTCTTCCCTGCGACAATTCTCTATGGACACTCCCGGAGCCACCACTGACTCAGTGTACCAATTCGAAGGTTTGATGGTGTTCACATTCTTTAAAAACTAATTTATTTTAATGTTCCTATAATTTGCTTAACAGTTACCATTTTAAATTTTTTTTTAATATAAGGCAAACTTATAAGGTGGTATTATATTTCAGAGTGGTTGAATTAAACTTTTGAAGCATTGAAAGAAAAAATGATTATACACATACTAAGAATTTACAGATTTTATTGTTACAATTATGTTAATTTCTATAAACTTCGTACATTAGAAATACATACCAACACAAAATAAATAAATAATTCTAAATTTCCATTTTTTAAATATAACTAAATTTTGATTGCTTTATTTATACATTTATATTCTATATACTTTAACATTTACTGTATGTATAAAGGGTTTTGAATAATGCAAAATAATTATTAAGGGACTAAATTTCTGGACAAATTGTATTGATTTGTTGTATGAGGGTTAGGAAAAAGGAACGTCAATAGCTTATCTTTTGACGTTCCTATTTCTATATTAGTCTAATTTAAAGTCCTATTATATAAACCACCTTCTAAAATATAGTAATAGTACATTTAATGATAAATTTGATGCAGGTAAAGCTCTTAATTTTTATCCTGACTAGTACCTTGTCATAATTTATATTTTTGAAATTCCATATTATTGCTTTGACTTGTCAAAGAAAGTTATTGTGACAGGGTTCTAAAGTGTATACATATTATTGCTCGTGACTGTACTATGTAAACTATTTGTATAAATATATCTACATATTGTATTTAACGTCTATATTGATATATATGTACATACAGTTACATTGTCTAGAGAGTGTTACAATATTTTAACTGCGCAGGCGAGGATTACCGGGAGAAGCAAAAGATAATACCGCTCGGTAGTTGGATAGAGCCCCCCAAGAGGGAGCGTAAGGCGAACTACGCGGTAGACGCGTACTTCCGTGAGGCTCTGCGTGTGTCCGAGCCCAAGGCGCCCAAGGTACAGGTAATAAAGTGTAAAGAGCTAAGTGCGCTCCGACTTACTACGTGGTGGTGGTGTGGCCGGGCTCGAGTTGTTCCTCCTGTACTTAGTGGTGCGAGTGTAACCGGGACTTAAATACGTCGGGATTATTGAAGGTATAGTTCATAATTAATAAAAATTGCCAGGTTGCTCTACTAAAAAGGATTTTGTCTTTGTTTGATAAATAATGTATGTTATCTGGGAAATAAGAGTGCGATTACAAAATGTAATTATACTGCTGTCTATTCGAATAACTCTTTTAGTCAGAAAATTGGCGAGAAACTAATCTTTATTATTAATAATTATCAGTTAATTGGAGACTTCTTAAGAAAGTATTTAAGAAATGAGCAATATGGTGAGACGTAACCGGCCAAGCGTAACGCCAACATATCGCTTAGCCGAGCTTACGTCTTTTGCTTTCACATCATGTTCATTCTGAAGTCGCGTGTCGAAGCAGTTACTTGGTTGATTTGTAATCGAAAGTGATCGAACAGCGATGAACAATTCGAAACTCGGTCCCAAGCTTATATGGTTCATACAAATATAATATGTACTCTCATGTATTAGCTCTTTATGCTCACATACAGATATATAATTATTTTTGTAAATAACATTATTTTAAAATTTTATATATAAAGTAGATGACATAGTATGTGTGTTAGTAGATGTGTGTAGCTAGATTATAATATGTAGTTTTAATTGCTTTATATTACATGGGCACGCACAAGGCTCTCTTCAGCAAGGAGGAAAATATAAAAAACGAACAACATCTAGGAATATTTTATCACTTTTGATCTCACCGTAAATATCTTGGTTGTAACTTGTAACACTTGCTGAAGGGAAGCCCTGGTTTTCTAACCTTCAGCAAGCGACTTGGAGTCTCACAGGCGTCACACATTTTAACCAATATTTTGGTCATCAGAAGATCGAATAAAACGTGCAAAATTCGTATACTCGATTTGCATTTAATGGCGGTATTAGTTGTTTTATAATATCGTATTCTGCTGAGAATATGGTGACATTAAGCTGTAATTGCCTAATTGAGTTTTTTACTTAATAAAGTAGATATTTTTTAAAGAAGAATTTGTCAAATATTTTTTAAATGTATAGATATAAGAATAAGAAATAAACATGATTCCAAGGGTGTGTTTTAAATTTTATCGCCAAATTGTAATATTTTGTTAAATAAAAATCGATTTGAAATGGTCCTTAAAAATAGATCAATTGTTGTTCTTACACGAAATGTATCGACTTCAAGGTCAGTGACATCCGCCTACCGTGAGTCGCTAGTGTGATGCACGTGGTGACCAAGGAATATATTTTACAACATCGGGCAAATTAATTGTATCTAATTATTTTTTTAATATTTTTTATTTCATTAGTCGAATGTATTAATAATTCTGAACCAAACCTAGAAATTTGGCCGGTGACCAAAAAATAAACCTGTATATATTATATAATTCTACAGCACTGATGGTTGATTAGCTTGCTTTTTAGGGTTCCGTATCCAAAGGGTAAAAACGGGACCCTATTACTAAGGCTCCGATGTCCGTCCGTCACGTCTGTCACCAGGCTGTATCTCATGAACTATGATAGTTAGACAGTTGAAATTTTCACAGATGGTGTATTCTGTTGCCGCTATAACAACAAATACTAAAAAAATAAATAATACCTACCCCCATACAATAAACGTGATTTTTTTGCTCGTTTTTGCTCGATGTTGACAACGGCAACAGGTAGACACTTGAAATATTCACAGAATATTAAGTTATATATTGTCTTTAAAAAACATTAATTAAATTAAAATAAAACAAATATTTAAGGGGGGCTCCCATACAACAAACGTGATTTTATTGCTCGATACTGATAACGGCAACAGGTAGACGATTGAAATATTCACAGAATATTAATTTATTATTTCCCTTTCGTTGGTACGGAATCCTCGGTGTGCGAGTCCGACTCGCAAATGGCCGGTTTTTCATACCTGTAGACACAAATGTAATATTAAATAAGAACACAAATGTAAAGATATTAATATAGCTTTTTTATAACAAAAATCGAATTTGAAAGTAGCCTGTGAGACACCATGTGCCTTAGGCAGCGGCCTGGACGCACGCGTCAAAAGCGTCTTAAATGTCTAAAACGTATAAAGTGTCTTGGTGAAATTTATGGCCGCCTGGCGTCGTGAACACCGCACCACCCGCGCCTCCTGCATCCCACGCTTTAGACGCGTGCGTCCAGGCCGCTGCCTTATAGCTATCAATCCTGTTAAGACGCTAACACTCTGATCTCTCTTCCGCCAGGCGCCGCGGCCGCCGAAGCAGCCGATCGTGCAGGACTTCCAGTTCTTCCCGCCGAGACTGTTCGAGCTGCTCGATCAGGAGATATACCACTACAGAAAAACACTCGGGTAATATGTCGTCCTAGCCGAATTTCGACTAGCCACACACTAGGACACAAGTGCACTCTCGATTTTCTAATTCTCGAATTCCAATGGGATCCGACATGACAGGAGAGAAGTCAGGCGCATGATTGACTGATTAACATGCTCTCCGAGGCACGGAGGTGTCACAACGCCAACTATCCAACTCCGGTCTGTTATAAGAGATTAAAAAATCCTGACAACACTTTAGCTGAACGTGGTGTGTCCCAATATTAATTTTAGGCATTAATTACTTTCAAAAGACAAATGACAATTGACATTTTCATACTAAATTTTAGTTTTTGCAAACCAACGTCAAATGCAAGTGGAAAGGTCATAGTTCAGCCGCTAGTTGGCGTGACAGTATTGAAACTTGCTATTTGCAGATACAAAGTGCCGCGCAATCCCGAGCTCGGCCCCGAGGCGGCGAAGATGCAGCGCGAGGAGCAGCGCAAAATCGACGACGCCGAGGCGCTCAGCGAGGAGGAGGTGCAGGAGAAGGAGCAGCTACTCACACAAGGTACACGCACAAACACACACATTCGCAGGCACGCATGCACGCACGCATCCACGCACACATACACGCACGCCCACGCACACGCAAACAACACGCACCACAACCACTCAAACACGCCCGCGCCGCTACTGCCGTGGTCGAACTCTAAAATGGCCACCGCTTCTGAATTGAATACTAGCCCAGAGGTTGCAATGCTGTGGTAATCTTACTACTACTGTGCATCTTGGAGGCTCTGAGGGGACGCCCTCATCGATTGCAGGAAATAATATAATTCCGTTATCCGATTGAACACAATCGAATTATTGGTGGACGAAGCAGCTGGCGAAGTGCTCCAAAGGTGTCGGTTAAAAAAAATAATAACAAATAAACATTTAGTTTCTCGTTTTAGACTTTATATATTACCTTTATTTTGTCTTATTTTTCAGGCTTTACGAATTGGACCAAACGTGACTTCAATCAATTCATTAAAGCGAATGAAAAGTATGGAAGAGATGACATAGAGAACATAGCAAAGGATGTCGAAGGGAAAACACCTGAAGAAGTTTGTTTTATTTTTATTAATATAATTCTTGTTAACCAACTATATCCCATTCATTACGCATGTTACAATCTACTTTTAATTTGAATATTTAATTAAATTAATGAACTGGAGTAATTGACATCAACAGATGTAAATACTTTTGGTACTAAGTTAAAACTGGGAAATTAAGGTAAATAATGGCATTACAACTGAGCAGGCAGTGAATTTGTGAGGGACAATCTATCGTTTTTACTTTATGCCCTGTAAATGCTTTGCTTCTTAACCTGTACTGTACTCATAAAATTGTTGTGTGCCTTTTAATTGACAAACCACTATCAACCACTGTTGACTATATTTTAATGCGGATAGATAGTCTTTACGTCATGCCGTGGAATATTCCATTCAATAATTTGCGCTTTAACTTATTATTTAGCGGGAGCTAAATGTGGATTTATCACACGCCATGTTAAAAAAAAATTAATTACCGGTTCAGGCAGGCAAAAAAGACTGGGATAGTTAAATTTTCAATTTATCAATTTCTACTTATTATTCAAAGTGATTGATACTGTGGATGCATACGTCCATCTCGAATTTTTTTTTTTTTTTATTTATATAGGGGAGCAAACGAGCAGTTGTAGTTCATGACTACCGACGCCCATAGACATTTGCATAGAGACTATACAGATGCGCTGCCCCCCTTGCTCCTCCCACCTCCATGGGCCACCGGCTACTTACACACCTCACGAAACGCGACAGCACAGCTGTCACTTCACGCCGGTACCTCCCCGGTCGTGCCGGCCCAATTCGGCTGTATGCAAGCATATAGCGTGGCACTACCTCTTACTGAACTGACTGCCACTTATGTTGTAATATCTACTTATTAGTACATAAATATAACCAGGTCATGGAGTACTCTGCTGTGTTCTGGGAGAGATGTCACGAATTGCAAGATGTAGATCGGATAATGGGACAGATCGAGAGGGGAGAAGCGAAGATCCAAAGAAGAGCGTCGATCAAAAAGGCCCTGGACGCCAAAATGGCGAGATATAGAGCGCCATTCCATCAACTGAGAATCTCATATGGCACAAATAAGGGCAAGAATTATGTTGAAGAAGAGGACAGGTAATAATGATTTAATAATTTATAATATTGCTTTATATTTTTATTATTATACTATGACTTAGTAAGAGGTAGGTTTCGCTTACGCGAGACCGGCGCAAAGTGACAGCTGTGCTGTCGCGTTTCATGCGGTGTGTAAGTAGCCGGTGGCCCATGAAGTTGGGAAGAGAAAGGAGGGAAACGCACATGTATAAGCTCTATGCGAATGTCTATGGGCTTTGGCAGTCATGAAAATGGCTCCGATTGCTCGATTGCCGCCTTATACTATAAAAAAACCTCGTGCTTGCAGGTTCCTGGTGTGCATGCTGCACAAGCTGGGCTTCGACAAGGAGAACGTGTACGAGGAGTTGCGCGCCGCCGTGCACGCCGCGCCGCAGTTCCGCTTCGACTGGTTCCTCAAGTCGCGCACCGCCGTCGAGCTGCAGCGGAGGTACGCACGTTCTATCTACACAACATTTTTTGTTCTACGAATTTTGACATAATTATAAATTAATTTTAATTTTTTTTACGCTTAAAATGTACTGTTCAGACATTTGTCATTCCCGGGCGGCCATGACGCGCTTGTCACGGGCTGTTGACCTTATCTTCCGTACTTGTACGCGATGCACTTATAACGCTCTGACGAAAAATGTAATTCTTTAAATGTTTCGTTTAATTAAAATATAATAATATTTTGATAAAAAGGCTAGCTATATCTATATCTATATCTTAGAGCTTGCTGGTATTTGAACCCTGTATAAAATAATAGTAAATAAAATCCATTAATATTGCCAGTTTGAAAATGATTTCAAGTAGACAACAATATTATTATTTTTAATTAATTAATTGTAACTTGTCTATTAAAACGAAGAGCGACTCGAATCGTCGATAACCAGTATCTCACCCGCCAGCTTGATACTCTTGTTTTGCTGATAGAGATATCAGCTCGCTGTGCGTCGCTATCGTATTTATCACAGGGAGTGTTCCGAGGAATTGTTTGGATTAATACCCGCAGCTGAATTCCATTATAGGGTGTAATAAATATTATAAATTCATAACTGTAATGCATTTTATTCTCTTTTAGATGTAACACGCTTATCACATTAATTGAAAGAGAAAATCAAGAGCTAGAAGAAAAGGAACGAGCCGAAAAGAAAAAGAAGGTTGGCAATGTGAATCAAAATACTCCCGGAACCAACGCGGCAGGAAAAGGCGCGAACGCGGGCAAACGTAAGGCCGAAAATACACCAGACACCGCACAGAAAAACAAGAAAAAGAAAAAATGAAACATAATGAGAAAAATTCCCATATTGCAACTAGCCAGATATGATAAAGTAATATTAAATGCTCATTAAATACAAATAAGATATTTTAAGGCTTACCTTTTGAGTATTATTCTGAATACTGGTAATAGTTGTAACATTCCTTCCCTACAATAGTAATGATAAAAACGTCGCTTTACTGTTTTTACCTAAATTATAAACTGAATTGAAACAAAATGTTTTTCCTTTACACAAAAGTAGATTTGTATTTAAATCAAAGTGCATTATCATATTCAGATTGCCAATATGCCTCATATTCTTTAAGGCGCTATGGGTCCCTATTGCGATCCGCCTAATTAATTTTGCGTGGACGGCACTCGAAAATAGAGACAATATTTAGATTAATATTATTTTATACGCTTATATAAAAAAGTGACTCCTTAAATTTCTTCGATTACTTATTGGGAATAGATACATATTTTAGGTGTGGAAATAATTTTGATAGTTATTGAATAGTATGGATTTAAAAATTGATGGAATCGTCAGAAATAGTGCTTTTTCATTAAAGTTTACAATTTTTTTCTGTCGAGGCAAAATTCTTTAATCGTGTTTCGACGGCCTAAGCACGATGCCGTATTTTGTTAACATTAACCACAGCTAAAAAAAATACGATAATCAATAGTTTTCAAAGGTTACGTTTTGAATATACGTGAGCACGGATGGACAAATTCGGAGCCCATTTCGCCTTAAATTACAAATGTCTTACCCACCAGATATGAGACATTTACGTTCTCTAGTACTAATATCCATTAGTCATTTAGATCATAAGCTCAACGTATTGAGTGTAATTAAAGTTGATCTGTCGCGACATACCTAGATATAAAATATGTCCTAGTGAACTGCATTATCGAATCGGACATTATAGTCCGGTCAATTTAGACATAAAAAAGTGCTAAAATAACAATAATTCCCGGAAAGCCAAATTTTGGTGGAGACCTATAGTTTGCCATTACAAATCAAGTTTTAAAAGTCCCCATCGATCCTATGTGTGCTTAAAAAGTTATTCGAGGTCAAAGGTCAAAATTTGAGGTTTTTTGGATTTTGCTTGAAAACGGTAAGTTTTGTCAAAAAAAAACTTTAAACCAAAGTTGTAGATCTTAAAATTATCTACAAACATTATATCAATGATTTTTTCCTAAGAGTTACCATTCCTGAGATATCGCGATTCTAAGATTCATATTATACATGATATGCACATTTTGCACATATAAGCCACGTATATACATACTTGCTGCGCCCCGCGGTTTCACCGGCGTAACTTTCGATCCCGTGGGAATATCGGGATGAAAAATAGATGTTGGCCGATTCTCAGACCTACTCAATATGCTCACAAAATTTCATGAGAATCGGTCAAGCCGTTTCGGAGGAGTATGGCAACGAAAACTGTGACACGAGAATTTTATATATTAGATTAGGCACTTAATACAAGTATAAATACTTATTTGTGTCTCTTTTATAGATATTATACTATCCTAAAAACATTTATTCAAATGGTAGCCAGTCCCTAACTGAATTTCCTCTATGCACGGCTTGAAAAACATCGGGCTATTCTATTGTCCATAGTGTTACAAGGACCCAATTCCGCTATGTGAAACATATGACTATTATATGACTAACATATGACTATTATATGACTCTTAGAATCGCGATATCTCAGGAATGGTAACTGTTAGGAAAAAAATCATTGATACCATTTTTGTAGATAATTTAAAGATCTACAACTTTGGTTTAAAGTTTTTTTTTGATAAAACTTACAATTTTCAAGCAAAATCCAAAAAACCTCAAATTTTGACCTTTGACCTCGAATAACTTTTTAAGCACACATAGGATCGATGGGGACTTTTAAAACTTGATTTGTAATGGCAAACTATAGGTCTCCACCAAAATTTGGCTTTCCGGGAATTTTTGTTATTTCAAATGTCTAAATTGACCGGACTATTAGATTTAGGCCCTACTATTGTCGAATGAGAGATAATTTTGCCTTATTAGTCTTCTAGCTGATTTACCGGTAGGCTTGTTCAGTGGGCTAGGCTATATTGGATCTACAGCGAGTCCTGGTATGTCTGTCCATCAGCTTTAAGATCTGGACTACTTACACGCATTAATACATCTTCAATAACTTTTGTATGTAAATAAAATAAGCATAAGATGACTGCTTGGGTCGTCATTACATTTCATTTCATTACGTCATTACATAAAAGGTGTATTGCTGAATTACTGTCGATAAGTGGGATTTGCTCTCTGGCCGTTTTGTAAGCCTATCTTGGGAGTTACTGATGTTTATAGATTGTCATCAAAGATGCTGCTGCTCGTTTGCACCCAGATATGCAATAATATGGCAATCCGTAGAATTATTAAATTGAAAATATCTACTAGTGTTTTAGTCTGTCTTGGGATGCAATGAATATTACATTGTATAAAAGACCTGAACAATAAGTCATACCAAAATCCCTTAACAAATAAAGTGGAGGACAGTACATTACAATGCCAGTAGGTACCGAAGCCAAGAAAAAATAGTAAGATAAACATGACTAAACATTGCTATATTAATACTGGAAGTAGGGAAGTTATTTCTAGTGGTCTGTGGACTGTGGCCGAAGCTGTTTCTCGTTTTAGGCTATTATTAAGCTTAAACGGGAGCCAGCTGAGGAGGCAACCATTGCCAGCTGTTACTGTCACACCCAGGTTTAATGACGGGGTATGTGGCGGTTGAGCAACTGCTGTGACATACAGGCAATGATCAAGGCGTCAATGCAAACTCCTGACTGACTGACTATATTGGTCTGCACACATTGTGTTTGTTACATATTATATTGGCTTGTAAAGCCTAAATTCGCAGTAGAATAAAACCCTCTGCCGTAATATAATGTTAGCAAACGTAATAATCGCCGTTGTCCGAGAAACGAAAAGGATAGTTAAACGAAGTTAACGTAGAAAAGAAGATGGTCCTACAGCGCGAAATTAGGCTAAATTTATCTTTAGCCTAATTTTGCGCTGTAGAAACTAGTAGGAAATAAGGTGGGTGGACCATGGAAGGCCACTCTAACGAGTAAATACTTTTTATTCGTTTATTTACTGGATAAATGAAGGAAACGAGTTATTAAGTAGTACTTTGTTTTATTATGCATCATGCAAATGACTTTTTTTTACCTAACTTTAATCACTTTCTTTATTAAACTCTGGTTTTATAAAGCTATTCCAAATGGCCTTGCAAGGAACACGGCTCCAAACAAGGCCAATATTATACATCAATCGTTAAACTTAAAATTAGAGTTGCAATAAAAAATATGTCCGCTTTTACTAAAATAATATAATAAGCTCTATCACTTAAGCGAAATATTAAATGCTCAGTATATTTGAATCATCTATAAAAAACTCAACGAACATTACTTGAACACCATTGTATAACTAAGAATATATTGATAGAAATTACTTGAAAATAGTAGTAATGAGTATTATATTGGCATTAAATAACTTCCCAACGTGTTTTATAATGAAATTAAAAACTTTTTTTTTTTACATAGAATGGCCTACTTTTGGGTCCGTTCTTTGTAAGGCCAAAATGTTCCCAAATCAGCCAAACTAACTATTACTACTTTTTCATATTAATTATAATAAAATAATAGAAACCACAGACTAAATTCATAATTTTATAAGTAAAAAGTAATTGTTCATATGCTCACAGTTTGTGAATGTTCCTTGTAAGACCTATGTACCCTAGCAAGGCCAAACCGTCAAATTTTTAATTGGCCTTATAAGGAACCGCTGGCTTTCCTAAGAAAACTACCAATATTTTAACTTAAATTGCGGCAAAACTATGTTTTTTTTCTTTTAGTAGGTACCACATATCCTGATACGACAATTCACAGTAAAAAAATATGAGATAATAATAGGTAATTGACTAAAAATCTACGTTTTGCTATGCGCGCGAATAACAATTGTAACGTCGACTAACGTAGGCTACGAAAGGTGAGCTCGCACAGCCACAATAGCGGCGCCATCGAGTTGTCGCCACGTTTGTGGACTTGAGTTTGATGGATCTTAGTGCGTAGTAGAAGGAATATGTCTATACATGTCAATAACTACGATTTTTTAATAGTTGGCCTTCAAAGGAGCATGGCCTTCTATGGTCCACCCACCTTAATAAGAGTATCGACTGAGAACCATGGGGAAATAAATTTCAAACTCACCTCTCTCTCAAACCACATCCACCGACTCACATAAGAACTAATAAGGCGACCGGTTGCCCGGGATACTCTGGAGTCTGTTTTGTTCAAGGAACTGGGAAATGCTCTTAGGGACGTTTGACGTTAAAGTTGTAACGAAGGTGAATCTACTTTTTCTCCTAAAACTTAGCCAAACACTGGATACGGGTTTTGCTGTTCGAACTATCGTATCTATTGCTGAAAGAAACCGGAAAGCCTTTGGAGAATATACTTATTCAATCAATACTCATCCACATGGAGGAAGGCCTAAGAATGAAAATATCGGAGGCCTCGGTTTCCTATAGCAAAGACCGACAGTAGACGCTAACACCTATGATTGGTTACCTACCGCTACACGACCAGTATACTTATCAATCCCTTTTCATAGATGGAAGAGAGAGGAGGAGGAGAACTGGACGGATAATGGTCAGTCTTGTGGCCTGCGCAGACGAGGGATTTTTGTCCGCGGCGGAGAAAAAAGTACGCTCCGTGAATAAAAATGTCCCCGCGGATTTATTGCGTAAACAACGCACACGATGTTTGATCATCATCATTAGTTGCCCGAAACGTACCTCACTCTAGAGCGCACAACGCGGACTAAAGTCCACCGTGTGTTGCTTCGCCTAGTCTCTAGACTTCTATTTTTTTCGGGGACTCCCCCGTACTTTTGTCCGGTCCGCTCTCTGCATGTCGTCGGGTATTCGGGCAACTTTTTGTACGCGGTACTTTTAATTCCTCGTTTGCTTTACTCAAAGCGTTCTATTTTAACGGACAAAAAAAGTTTGCGTACTAAAGTCCCTTGTCTCCGCAGGCCGTAATACACTTCTTCCTGGCAGAGAAAAAAGCACATTCTTCTATATATCCGACGTAGGCAATAAGTTAAATTTGCTGAAGTGATAACGGACCTGTCGCAGCATTCGTACGTACCTACTATTATTGCATTTTGCCTGGTCCTTGATTGTTGTTTCCGTGACTTCTTGTGTCGGAGAGTCCAAGCCGACTGCGATTGCGGCGCTGCGGAGTACCTATATGGCTTAGCGCATCCTCGAGATATGCTCGAGGATGTGCAGATGGCGCACTAAAGGATTCTCAAGCTTGCGAGTATCAGTCTAGAAGCTGCTAGAGTGACGGGTTCAGGGCGGCGGTAACCTCCTTTTGCGAGGATGTCATGTCCCGGAAGGAGGTTGCGGAGAGAGTCAGAGAGAAAGCTGCGAGAGAGTGAGGAATGAGGCGGCTGACTGACTCGCTCCGCAGACTATGCCTGGGGGTTCTTAGGATGCGCTTCTACCGCCTCCTTTAGTACTAATCCAGTCCTTCAGGTTGGGTATCTAACTCTTTTTGAGGCTTAAGAGTGGGTTGCTATAAGTCCTAGAGCCTCTCACGAAGAACGCTATTTCGTCTATTCTTCCCTGGTAGCACAGTTACTCTCCAACACCGGCCTAAGGATTTTATTCTGTAGCATAGAACAGCTCGGACGTATGCACAGTCGCGCATGCATTTTATTTGCTTAAAAAAAACACTATAGTAGTTATCAAGTAATTAGATATGATATTATTGTTCTTCATCTGTAGAAGAATTAAGTATATTCATTCACATAAGACCGGCGTGAGTGATTGCTATGCTGTCGCGTTTTGTACTGTTAGTAATCACATCTAAATCTTTAATATTTTTCAATGTGTATTAGTGTATTGGTAAAACCAAAAAGCAGGATAAAAATAATATAAAAAGTTCATAAGCACCAGTTTATTCTTTTTTTCTTTCAACATGTCAAGTATTATCATATATCTATGCACTGCACACCTCAGGTACATAAAAATCACAATATTCACATTAGATATTTATTTAATTTCCTACACACGCTATCATGCAATCAAGACGAATTATCATTATCAATACATTCCTGTGAATTATTTGCATTTGACGGTGATGGTGCTCCCAATCCATATAGATGGCCGCTTGTACTTTCTATGTTGCCATCAAAAAATATCTAGGAAATACAAAAATAATAAATATTTTTCATTATAATATTTTAGATGGACTGTCTTCATTATTTTCAATAAATTTCAAAAACAGGTTTTATTGTGTGGTTGTGTATGGTTTTATAACAACATGTATAAGTGGCAGTAGGAATGCTGCATTGCATCCTAATAGGGCCAGAATGTATCTTTAATTTTCATAATACCGGCATGAAGGGTCAGCTAATCTGCTGCTTTTCATGCAATGAGGACGAATAGGAAAAGTAGGACAAAGCATATCGTCTACTGTGCAGATGTGTGAAAGGCAAGTGCAGGGGTGAAAAATCACTACAATTCTCCAGATAGTTTACTTCTTAACCTAACTTCCTTTTAAATTCTTGTTAAAGATTTAATAGTTGTGATGTCAGCTGAAAACACTCACTTCTTTGATTTTAAAGAATGCCATGCCTGTGAGATGAGAATCAGATCCAGCCTGATGCTGGGGGCCCACCCTCCTCAGTTCCAATTGATCTGCCACCTCTTGTAAACCACCTTTGAGACTCTTACACAGTTTCATGAGATACTGTAAAATAATGACAGTTTTATACAATGTTCATAAAATATGGTATTTAATAATCTACTTTATTATTTACTTACTTTAACATCATATACATTAGGAAAATATAGACGTAATGTCTCAAAGAAATCATTTTCTTCTAGGGGTAAATTTTGGTCAGTCAAAATCTTAAGTAAGTATCCAAAATCATAACCAGAGTGGAAACTCAGCCAATTTATATCATCCATTAAAACAATACCTAGAATAAGAAACATTAGTGAGTATATTTAAGTATAATGTAATATAAAGATTTATTTAAATTCATAGTACCTGAAGTCATTAGAAGTTCTGCAAATTCTATGGGCTCAATACCATGTTCCATATGTTCCCTGAATTGAAGTCCAGAGTTTTGGAGCAAATCTATTGAATCCTGTGCGTACATGTCTTCTCTGGTAAAATGTAAAACTTTTTTAGCCAACAATTAAATAAAATAAAAATAATAAATATAGTGGAATAAATATTACATACTGTAAATTAAATTTGAAATTGAATTGCCAAGTTGTACATCCTGGTGGAGTTCGGCCATTTTCATCCATAAAAGTTAGGCCTAATTGTATAATTCTTAATAGGTCTACATTACATCTGAAATAAGTTATTATTGAGCATAATTTAATTTATAAACAATATCTACTAAGACATTATAGCTTTTACCTAAGAAGTTGATATTGGTAATCAGCTGTGGAACGGAATTCTCCTATAGGTCTTGCCACTACTCCAGGAAATTCTGTATCCATTGCAACCCATTGAAATTTTTGTACAACCTTTAAAACAGATTTAATTATATTAAGTACAATTATTGCATTCGAACAGTTTGCTTAGAAAAAATAATTATTTGTTTTAGAAGAAGGCTGAGATAGATACCTGTCTTATAACTTGAAATTCTTCGTGTAGATTGTGGTTCCATACATTTTTAATAGTGCAATCGTCTTTATTAGGTAAAAAATTAATTAAATTAATGTTTACCGCTGGCATCTGTAAATTCATATTTTAATGACTGTGCGCGCTACTGATTCGTGCTTTGAGTAATAAGCAGCGCACAGAATCGGAAATATAATTTTAAGGGTAAGAAAAATATTAATAACGATTTTTAAATTTTTCTTTTTAAAACGAAGAAAAATTTATACTAAAAATGACTACTGACATCTGTCATCCGCTTTACGTTTTCTTTTATCAGTGTTACAGAATTTGTTAAGTTAATGTTTTTGCCACTAAACATTAAAAGATGTAAAAGTTACTACATAAAGCAAATAACTTATCATTGGAATATTAATGTTTTAATTGTTAATTCGAATATATAATATACAGTATTGTAAAAAAATGTACGCAGTTATCTTAATCATATCTTAATTTCACATTAAATTAAAAGTTAAAATTATAATTAATATGCTGTGTTTTTATTACAAAAACCTTGTTATTCCTGTCAAGTCTGTCCAAATTTTTACAATTGAACTTAAAAGTTCTAAATAAATCTTAAATCACTTCTGTTTTATTCTATTCTATTCCGTAGGTAAGTTAAAATGTCCTTTACTGATCTTTTACTGACTTTCAGGAATTACTCAAAATCAGCGCCTCAAAGTGTATTCACCGGATCCGTGATGACACTCAAGAACATAATGTTACAATATGACCAGTGCCGGATTAAGCTCAGATGGGGCCCGGGGCTTAGATTTGAGCAGTTTTTATGTGTCAAAAAAAAGATTTCATTATTTTCTTTACATTTGCATTTTTTTTTATTTTATTTTTTTTGGGAAACATACAATGTTAATAATACATAAATGACAAAGTAATACATCTGATACATACATCAATAAAGTTTCCACTAATCACATAAACATATTAAATTCCTAGCAAAATTAAAAAAATAATAAATTATATTAATTTAGATCTTACTGCATACATTTAAATGGATTTTTTTGAGATTTCTTGTTTATTATCTTCAATCCGTACCAAGGTTGTGTAGAATTGCAAGGAGCCTCAACAGTAGGGGTGCTTTCCGCTGTTGAGGCTCCATTTTAATATCAAGTATATCGAGCTCTCTTCTTTTACTGTATTATTATTCAGAGCTTCATGGATTTCGGTATTAGTGAGAAACCATGGAGCACTGACAGAGTGCGCAAACTGCCATTTTGCAATCTCTATAAATGTTGAATATGTCGGAGCTGCAAGCGCTTCCCCCCGGATCCCGTACATCCATACAAGTTTAAGGATCTGTTTGTAGATTAAAGTTCAGCCACCTTTCGGTGGCTGAACTTTAATTTAATTTAATTCGAAACCGTATGTTTGTTTCTTTACGCTTTGTGATAATGTTTTTTTCATGTCAGCCTTTTGTCCAAGTGCATCCCAAGTTACCTGGCTGAGTCACTTTGAGGAAGAATGTTGTTTCCCAACAGAATGGATGAACAGTTTCGTTTCCTAGGTGTGAAAGTTATGCTAGCTTTGATTCGCCATTTCTGCAACCAATCATTTGCTTTACAAAAGTTTTGTTGTTGATTGAAGTTGATCCCCCTCGACGAATCTTCACCTTGTCGTGGTGAGTGGGCTTAGTAACCGTGGCTTGAGCCGCCACCGTTGAACCTAAAAAGATCCCAGGAGGGGACGCTCCGAGCGGGCTTGGCCATGGGCCCGCTGTGGATGCGTCCGTGAAGGAGTCGCGGGAGAAGAGGAGAAGAGAAGCAAGAAAAGGAAACATTGTGGGAAAAACTCGACGAAATGATAGTGACCATACCACCAGAAGAAAATAGGCTTATTATAAGCGGCCTAAATGGACATGTAGGGAAGACTAGAAGTACATATAAAAAGATCCATATATATCTCCAAATCTGTTTGGATTCCGACAAACTTAGACAACAACAGATGCAATACAAGTGATTCCGGTACTGACGGATAAACACCGGCTATATAAAGAAGATCTGTACTTCATTTTGATAGACCTCGAGAAGGCTTTCGATCGGGTTCCGCGAAGGCTGGTATAGGAAGCATTTAAAGCACAACATCTGCCCGAAATTCACTTGCGATTGGTACAAAATCTATATCATAATGTCACCACAAAAGTAAGAAGCCCAGCAGACCTTATTAAAGCTTATGATGTAAAGGTTGGAGTCCATCAGGGCTCAGCACTCCGTCCACTACTATTCAACCTGATCGTGGTACCTCCCTGGTCGTGCCGGCCCAATTTGGCTGCATGCAAGCATGCAGTGTGGCACTACCTCTTACTATGTGTAACATCTTTCAGTTAGCATTTTTTTTTGAAGATACATGTTAATTCCAAAATGGTGAAGGATAGATTACGTAGGCGACTGCTATAGACAACCCATGTAAATAATATATTATAAGTTTTAATGTATGTCGGTTGGCTTTGTGCAATAAAATATTAATCGTCTGTTTCTATATCCAACTTCTAGCAACATTATGTTTGGAGTAGCTCCGCGGCTAACGGACTTGAGTGCTGGCGCTGATACTATACACACGCTTGATCGTCGAATGATATTTTTTTTCCATCCATTTTTTAAAATTAGATTTCTGTTTATTTTGATACCGGTTTTAAAAATGATATGGAGGGAGGAGGAAGAAGGGGAGCATTTGTGTTTCGTCTATGCGGATGTATATGGGTGTCGGTTGTCATAAAATTGCTCCGATTACTCGTTTGCCCCCTTATGCTATAAAAATTATCTTTACTATTAATAATATTATAATGTAATAGTATTTATCCTATCGATATTATTGCTTCAAATCAATAGTATTAATTAATTTGTGATATTGATAGCATCGATAACACAAGATAGCATCAATAGTATCGATAACACTGTCAATATTCTTACTAGTTCTCAAGATCAATATCGATAGCGAAACAATCGATAGCTAGACAACTCTAACCTACGCTGACGTCCGAAAAGCGCGCGGCGCCGCGCCGCACCGCTCGTGTGCCCGCTGATGCGACGAAATTTTTGCGGTGCGGCGCCGCAAAGCGCCGTGTGCTCACGCTCTTAGTTACGATGACAACATGTCATAGTAGTTTTGAAACAGGCGATTTTAGGAGCTACTTAATATAGCGCTACGCTTGCTACGGCGGCTACGGAATCGTAGCGACCTACAATTAACTACCTATTTTAGATAATTCGATTTTCCGTAGGATTGAGCGACTTTACCGCAGTAAAAAGTGTTTTTGATGTTGACCAGGCTTAGTATCTATACACCACAAAAAGTTTCATTTAAATCTGTTAAATAATTTCAGAGATTAGTTCGGACAAACAGACAAACGGACAAACAGACAAACAAATAAATTTAAAAACATTGAAAAGTGTTCTAATACGACATACATACACATAGGTATGTAATTAAATGAAGATTTCAACTTTCCCCGGGGCGTCGGCATGTTGTCAGCCATGAAAATTTATATTATAAAAAAATAATAAAGCACAAACATTTTGCTGTAATACAGGCCATGCCAAGGCACTTTTTAAATCCTTGGCCGTAATAGAATTTCCATACTCGGTACATCCTTTGCATTAAGAAGAACTCTTGCACACACATAATCTGAAATGTGAGATCGAGAATATAATTGTCTTAAGATAAGATTGATAAGAATCGATAAGATCGTTCTTAGTATTCTCGACCCCGTTGGTACCAATCCCCGCGCACCAGTTGACATTTAAAATGGATTTACATTTCGATTATATTACATTTCCTATTGCTATACCGGGTGTTCCAGACCACCCGTCCAGGCTGATTATTTCGAAAAGTAAAATTTTTTTTTATCGGAGATTATTTTTGTTTTTGTTTTGCTTTTGAACTAATTCTGTTTTGTTTTTGTTTTTATTCATGGTTCTAGTTTTGTTTTTGTTTTTATTTTTGTTTTGACTTTGATTTTTGTCAAAATCAAAGAAAATCGTTTTTTGTCGATTGCAGCGCCATCTATGGCGAATCAAAAAAAATGTTCCAGATAAAATGTTTGTCTTTTTTCATGACGAATCCGAATCTGCATAAAAAAATACGGGTTCCCATTTGAATTTTTAAAGTTACACCCCCTACCCCTAACAGGGGGGTGGGGGTGAGGGGTGTTTTTGGTATGATTTGATAGAGTTTCAAAAAATATTTGACACGTATTTTTTTGTTTTGATTTTTTTTTGAAACTTTTCGAAATAATCAGCCTGGACGGGTGGTCTGGAACACCCGGTATATGTGTCTAATATAATTTATTTCAGAAATTTCTGAGCGATTTTAAGAATTATGTACTGTACATATATTTTCTAGGAATTGTAAACAATGACGGATTTTATACATTTCCGGTAACATATACATAAAGAACGCCATAAAATGGCTACTTATTTGTGCGGGGTAAGCTGGCATACTAGAAAATGACACTTGGAAGAACACAATAGTTTATTTTCATAGCACGGATCTTAATGTAGTACAGTTCTTCTTGCTAAGGCACATTTTAAATTCTTGGCCAACTCCAGGGGATTCTACGTGTGCTGGTATATTTATTTTTATATGGTCTTGGGGTGGACAAAACAGCCGTCGGAGCCATTTTCATGACTTCCGACGCCCATAGAGATCCGCATGGAGATAAGCAGATGCGTTGCTCTCCTTCCTCCTCCCACCTCCATGGGCCGTCGGCTACTTACACACAGCACGAAACGCGACATCAGAGCTGTCACTTTATGCCGATCTC
>LUGF01015121.1:38166-54597 GCA_001625245.1 Calycopis cecrops | reverse complement strand
TTATGCCCGATTTACACGTATTAAGTAGTTAAGTAGGTAACTAAATTTTAACTTACCTTTAAGTACTTAATTGCTTTGCGTATGTCCAAACGTATTTAAGTAGTTAAGCTCATTAGTTCACTCAAGACGGACATTCAACATAGTAACAAAGTCATAAATTCGGTGATTAAATTTATTTTGGGTGATGTTTTGGACGATAAATAATAATTTAACCAGCCGGGGTTTATTCCTCAATACACTTATCCATTTTACTCATCTAGTGCCTGCCCAAACATGTCAAGTATTAAGCCACGCCCACCAACTTAAGCGAAAAATAGAAAAATTTCTAATTTACTAGTTTAGTAGTTAACTAAATTTTAAGTTGCAACTTGCTACTAAATTATCTGTTTACATGCAATTAAGCACTTAAAATTTAGTTAAAATTTAGTTACCTACTTAACTACTTAATACGTGTAAATCGGGCATTAGTTACGATGACAACATGTCATAGTAGTTATGAAACAGGCGATTTTAGGAGCTACTTAATATAGCGCTACGCATGCTACGGCGGCTACGGAATCGTAGCGACCTACAATTGACTACCTATTTTAGATAATTCGATTTTCCGTAGGATTGAGCGACTTTACCGCAGTAAAAAGTGTTTTTAGGGTTCCGTATCTCAAAGAGAAAAAACGGAACCCTTATAGGATCGCTTTGTTGTCCGTCTGTCTGTACGTCTGTACCTTTTTCTCTAAAACGCGTGAAGGGACTAAGCTGAAATATAATTGGCTATAACTTTTTATTTCGTTAACTTAGAAGACTGATTTTTTCAAGGCATCAAGATGTAACTGACCTTCGTATTTGATAAAAATTTCAGCTTAATCCCTTTACGCGTTTTAGAGAAAAAGGTCTTGAAAACCATGCGTTACGTTTGGAATGTTCTTCCCAGTGGCGTAACTATGCCGCTCGAGGCCCGTGGCAAATTCATCGGATGGGGGGCCCAGCCGATGAATTTTGAACATAAAGAAAGAACACAAAAAAGCTTTTTTTTAGGGAATCTCCTCTGATCGGGGGCCCCTTCCGGCTGGGGGCCCGTGGCATTTTGCCGACTTGCCACCCTGTAGTTACGCCACTGGTTCTTCCCATTCATACGGAACCCTCGGTGTGCGAGTAGGACTCGCACTTGGCCGGTTTTTTTTATGTTGACCAGGCTTAGTATCTATACACCACAAAAAGTTTCATTTAAATCTGTTCAATAATGTCAGAGATTAGTTCGGACAAACAGACAAACGGACAAACAGGCAAACAAATAAATTTAAAAACATTGAAAAGTGTTCTAATACGACATACATACACATAGGTATGTAATTAAATGAAGATTTCAACTTTCCCCGGGGCGTCGACATGTTGTCAGCCATGAAAATTTATATTATAAAAAAAATATTATAGCACAAACATTTTGCTGTAATACAGGCCATGCCAAGGCACTTTTTAAATCCTTGGCCGTAATAGAATTTCCGTACTCGGTACATCCTTTGCATTAAGAATAACTCTTGCACACACATAATCTGAAATGTGAGATCGAGAATATAATTGTCTTAAGATAAGATTGATAAGAATCCGTTCTTAGTATTCTCGACCCCGTTGGTACCAATCCCCGCGCACCCGTTGACATTTAAAATGTATTTACATTTCGATTATATTACATTTCCTATTGCTATATATGTGTCTAATATAATTTATTTCAGAAATTTCTGAGCGATTTTAAGAATTATGTAGGTACATATATTTTCTAGGAATTGTAAACAATGACGGATTTCATACATTTCCGGTAACATATACATAAAGAACGCCATAAAATGGCTACTTACTTATTTGTGCGGGGTAAGCTGGCATACTAGAAAATGACACTTGGAAGAACACAATAGTTTATTTTCATAGCACGGATCTTAATGTAGTACAGTTCTTCTTGCTAAGGCACATTTTAAATTCTTGGCCAACTCCAGGGTCAGGTGCTGGTATATGGTCTTGGGGTGGACAAAACAGCCGTCGGAGCCATTTTCATAACTTCCGACGTCCATAGAGATCCGCATGGAGATAAGCAGATGCGTTGCTCTCCTTCCTCCTCCCACCTCCATGGGCCGTCGGCTACTTACAGACCGCACGAAACGCGACATCACATCTGTCATTTATGCCGATCTCGTCTAAGTGAGAGGTACCGCCCCGGTGCCGGCATGCATGCATGCAGCGTGGCACAACATCCTTCATAGTTAGAAGAGCTCTCGGTCAAACATGGATCTGGAACCAATGTGTGTCTGCCCATTATCAGTTTCAGCCAAGCATCACTATGACGTTTTGTATTTGTACAGAAGTGCCAATAGCTACAGGAGGGAATTTCTTTCCACTCGGTTTAATCATATTTTTGGACTGTTGTTGTAGGTTTTTCTAAGCAGTTTAACGACTTTCTAATGCTTTTATTTTTTTTTTAACTTTGGAATGCAGATCCTTCATCGGGTGGTTCCTTAACAACTGCGCAAACTGCCCTGTTCCCTCGCTCCGATAACTATTTAGGAAATGTATAGTTAACCTAGGAAACGTATAGACATTGTAGGAAATGTAACTAGTCTAGCCATAAATTCTGTTACTGGATGTAGGCATATTTACATTAAAGAAAACAATAATTTGAATTTCGAACATTAGCTTCTATGATAAAAAAAATAGACTTCTTTCCCGCCATTATTGTATGTTTTTTGTTTAGAAATTATTTGTTTTGTTTGGGGCACTAATAAAAGAGGGATTGCAGTAGTTGCACTGAACAGAGTAGAAAAGGAGCCATCCGACATTTTTGATACTTTGAAAAAGCTAGGGATTAGGCGAATGTTTGTGTATCGTACTATCCAAAGGTACACTGTAGCCATGTCTGTTGATCATCGTGAAAGATCCGACCGACCGGGGTCTGTTCGAACAAACCAGGTCGTTAAGCTTTAAAGGAGTCAAGGCCTGAATTCGTCGAAATCCCATAAGGAAGCAGAAAATCCTTTCCAGAGAATTCCACCGATAACACTTTCTCGGATTATCAAACAAGACTTAGGTCTAGGGGTGCTTTCGCCAAACCTAGGATCGTAACGTGTACGATGGTGTAACACTAGATTGTCGGCACACCCCTAGAGTTGGGGAGGAACTTGATTGAGTGACTTCCTGTGTGATAGCCGGTCGGCCAGCGTGTGCTAATGTTGTGCTCCTACGCATGGAACATTTTTGCTTGTGTATTATATATATTGTGCATAATAACAATAAGTGCTTGTGCCCTATTTCTTGTGTTAATACGCTAAGTAACTATTCCCATATAAAAATAACAGTGCCTGTGCAAAATTCTGCTTTTCATCGTGTGGTGTGTCGCGGGATGTGTTCCTGGACAAAGGTGAGTCCGTCAGTTTTACCCATCCTAGATCCTAATCATTAACATCTCCTTACTTCCTTCAAGCCCATTCGAGCGACGCTCGCAAAGAGGCGGCGTCATTTTTTGGTCCTTCGAGCCAGATACCGCTATTTTGCATATTGCATATATTATTACATTACCCACATATTTTTGCGTTTGTTTTCTGTCCATTTACACCCGTTTATAATAATTTAATTATAATAATTATTTATTTAAATCTGCGTAATTTGCATCTCCAGTAGCATATTTAAATTTCAGCATAAAGACATTTTGTGACGAATTGCATCATTTTTAAGGTCTAGTGTTCCGAGGAGTTGTTCGGGTTAATACCCGCAGCGAAGTTTCACTTTAGGACATTGCGGCAGAACTCCAAGTTCTACCGCCACCACCGCACCACGCACAACATCACTATGGAACCAGCTGCCACAGTCGGTATTTCCGAACCTATACGACCTTCTTCAAGAAAAGAGCTTACTCTTACTTAAAAGGCCGGCAACGCGCCTGCAAAGCCTCGAGTTTTGTAGATGTCTATGGGCGGCGGTAGTCATCTAACATGTGCTCGTTTGCCCCTTATCCTATAAAAAAAAGGTCGCCATCTTTGAAAAAAATTCCTTTGTTCAAGTTTTTATTTTATTTAATTTTAAATAATGGTGTCCAAATCACAATCAGCCGCTTTTAGAGAAGCAACTAAGTTTGTAGCTGACCTGAAGGAAATCGCCTTTGAGATACTTACTGCTGGTGATGAGCGTTCGGCTAGTTCGGACTTAAATCCTTTGGACTATACTTGTGGTCTGTGCTAGACATGGCCTGCTCTAGCGTCACCCAAAAATTGAGTCGCTCGAAAAATCTTTGGAGGCACCAGGCAGCACCAAGTTTCGAATGGAGAGCGTTCGTAAATCTATCGACGATTGGCCCGACCGTATAGAAACTTGCGTTAAAGTTAAGGGTGGCTTTTGACTTTGAATGACTACTTTAACACGTTAATATGTAACAGAACTCGTGGTTAGAGTAGCTAGTTGATATAATTTATTTCACACATTTTACGGGCGATTTGGGAATTATATACTTTTCTTAGGAATTAAAAATTACAGTACGAATTTCGATAAGGCTTCTTTTTTTTGCGCAGAGGAATACATTTAATATTTTCAGGACAAATCGGCAATTTCATACCCCTAATGCTTCATTGAGTACGGTCAAAGCTGAGTGAAATATATTGAGTCCGATGCAATCACAAAGGAAAGAACACACAAAACAAATTAAAAATAATCAAATTTTCAAGGACAATGCACAATATTAAAAATTATCCGACAGTGAATACATCATTTTTAATATTCATCTGTCTACATACGTGCCCAGGGGTTCTGTGATTATGTAAATAAAATAATTACTTTCAAACGTAAAGGCTAAAATATAACAATACTTTTCAGAATTTAATTTTTTTTGTTACTTGAAGAAAATGCAGTCAATTTAGGTAGATATTGCTTATCAAAGTACAGAGTACCTACTAACTGCGCCCCGCGGTTTCACCCGCGTAAATTTGGATCCCGTGCAAAATAGAAAATCGTCCCATGGCATCCCATAGGAACATTTTTTTGGGGTTAAACACTATCCTATGTGTTAATCCAAGGTACTCACTATGAGTGTGCCAAATGTCATGAAAATTGGTTCAGCAGTTAGTTAACTCGTTTGTTGCTTATTATTAGCTCTTATTGTGGTTGTTTCGCTGAGTTTGTTTCGCCGGTTCTTCTCAGGACAGGGCTAGGGTTGAACCGGTGGTAGATTTAATTGTTGACGTTCAAAAAGTAATTCTTGTAATTCTATTTTGAATAAAAACTTTTCTTTCTTTCTTTCTTTCTTTTATAGACGACGCAGTTTAAGAACTATGCCCTTGACCATGATAGCTACTCACACAGATGTGAAATTAGCACATAACATGCTTTATTTTTGTTTTATCTGTAATATATTGTATCTGTATATTGTAAGATAACTTTAGTAAAATGAATATACTTATTTAGTTTGCTTCAGGACACTGTTGCGGACTGCGGTGTTTGACCTGGGGTTTTGTTTTTCTTTGTAACCCCGTAAATCAAAAAGAATATACTGTCTGCTTCATGTATTTATTATACAATAAAAAATTTGAATAAACATATTTTGAATTTTGATGTTTATTATTTTCGTCCATTAGGTAACATCTTGTTACGATCACCTGCCTGGATGCATTCATACTTTGAATAATACATATACTTCATAGTACATACAAGAATGTAATATTAATTATTATTTTAAATGCAATTTTCAAATACTTTTATACGTACATAATTTTTAAGTAATTTTTTACTCGATCTTACTTAGGTAGAAACTTGAATATTAAGTACTAATAAAATTAATTTAACATAAAATAAAAACTAAATTGAATTATAATTCGAGCATCTGAAAGCGGCACGAGCGCCGCGCCACCGGCGCGGCGCCGGGCGCGGCGGTGACGCGGCGGCGCGGTGGCGAGAGCTCGAAGCGGTTGCCAGGCAACGACCAATGGTGGTAATGACTTTGAAGTCGGCCGGTTTTTAGGGTTCCGTAGCCAAAATGGCAAAAAACGGAACCCTTATAGATTCGTCATGTCTGTCTGTCCGTCCGTCGGTTTTTAGGGTTCCGTAGCCAAAATGTCAAAAAACGGAACCCTTATAGACTCGTCATGTCTGTCCGTCCGTCCGTCTGTCCGTCCATATGTCACAGCCATTTTTTTCCGGAACTATTGGGCCGTCGTTAAACCGCTAACATACAACTGAATCTAAAAAAAATTTTTTTCATCCAATCTGTATGTGAGAGGGATGTCTGTGAACAGGTCTTTAAAAATGACATTAAGGTTACTAAAACCATTTTTCGTCAAAATTAATCGTTTGAAAGATAGACGCTTCCAAAGTGGAAAAATGAGTGTCCCCCAAACTTTTAAAATAAAAGAATGAGAAATCTAAAAAATATATATGCTAGATATCAATGAAAACTATCAACGAAAATTGGTTTGAGCGAGGTATCATTATTAGTTTTTGGGAAATAACACAGTCAAAAAAGGCAAATAAAACTTTGTCGTTCATACAAACGCTATGAAAAACCAAGTTATTTTATTTTCTGGTAATTAATGCGAGTCCGACTCGCACTTGGCCGGTTTTTATTTTATTATAGGTATCACTAACATAGTACTAACATCGAAGTACTAGATGTAACTAACACTAAATATGGATTTTATTACAAAATAAAGAAACATTTTTTTTATTTATTTAAAAGGATTAAACAATTACAGCTGTCCAAATTAAAAACCGTATTCATATTAGACTTATTTGATCTTTCATCACAAGATTCTATTGACTTACTACAACATTCTGGTCTTCGAAGATGGTATTGATTTATATAGGTAGTAGTCGAATCTTTGATAGACAAAGTCTCGGAATGGGGCCGACAAAATTTAGTCCAGTTCAACCCCAAAAAAACACAAGTTTGCGCGTTTACCGCAAAAAAACCCCGTTCCACATATACCCTCGTTTTGAGAATACTCCTCTAATGGCCGCAGCTGACATCGGAATACTTGGGGTGTCGACATATCGAGTAACGTTCAGTTCTGCGGTCACTTGTAAGCGAATTCTAAATTAGCCTCCCTGCTTCCTGAAAGCTTGGTGTTCTCGGCAGGGCGAAGCAGTACTTCATGCCAGCGCATGTGCTACTACTATACAAAACGCAAGTCCGACCGCACATGGACTACACGGAGAGAAAAACCAACTAAAATACATTAATTTTTACTAAAATATTAATAAACCCGAGGACAACAAATGCTTCGTATTCATTATAAATCGATTTTTGTTAATGCAGTTAGTAAATATAGCAAGAAATAGATTTGTAATTTCAACAGTGGGATAATAAAATATGCAAAGTGATGACGTCATATACAATTACTAACTTATTTGCAATCCCAAGAACACAATTGGAAATGATGACGTCATATATAAAAACTAATTTTTAATTCCCCATTTTAGTGTTCGTTTTGTAATTTCAAGTGTAGTGCTTTAGTTTTAATAATTTATGTAGCTTAATAATTATAACAAATAAAACAGGGATGTCAAAAGAGATTTAAGAGGGTTATTTTATACATCATTATGAGTAAAAATAAACCACAGTGAGGAATAAAATAGCACCCTAAAATACTACCTACCCTATAATAATAAACAGTATACTGTTCTCACCTTTGGGCCGCAGTCCATAAATATTTTCAACTCGCTCCATTTGACCGCATCCAGCGCAGAGCGACTCGAATCGTTGACGACTAATTTATATCCGAACGACTTGATTAAGTGGCGTTACGGAGAGATGTAGGCTCGCTCTACATCTTCTACCGTATCTACAATGGGAAGTGTTCCGAGGAGTTGCTCGAGTTAATACCTGCAGCGGAGTTCCACTTTAGGACACCGCGGCAGAACTCTAAGGTCCTCCACCACCACCTCGATGTCCCAAGGTGTACAACTGTACGTTTCAGGCGCAACTTTTACCGCGCACAACATCATTGTGGAATCTGTCACGGTTCACAACCTTTACGACCTAGAGCTCTTCAAGAAAAGAGCTTTACTTTTATTTAAAAGGCCGGCAACGCGCCAACAAAGCCTCCAGCTTTGCGGATGTCTATGGGTGGCGGTAGCAATAAATCTACCTGCTCGTTTGCCCTTTATCCTATAAAAAGGTACATAAGTATATCAATAGTTATACCTAATTGAGTATTTCATTGTTACTAGTCTAGTCTTTAACTAACTAGTCTTATTTTCTGTATGTAAGGTATCATCAATGTAAGTACTAAGTATGTAAGGTTGCCTGGAGAATTTTATTGCTTCTGTATATTATTGTATTGTCTGATTGACTTTTCAGGAGCAAACCAAAGCTACGCTGACTGCTGACGCGACCTTAACTTCAGAACAAACACACGATGAGAAATCGTATCCCGTTGGCTCGAACTGAAGGTAAAGCTGCTCGTACCTATATGGTAGACTTAAAGTACTTATAAATAAAGGAGGTTTATGATAGAATCGTTGTTCATTATTTTTATTATTTTATTATGGAAATATCAAAATTATTTAACTCAAAATACTGCGCCCACTCTACATCCCAAACTACTTACGTGGTTATACAGTTGATACAGTTAAAGTTATATATCGAACCAGTACCTAACTTGCCGCTGCAGCTGGTACGTAATAGAATTTTAAAACGATGATATTGCAGCCTTGTGTGAAGTATGTGTGTTAGTCAAAGTGCAGATGCATCCAGGCGTAATATCTAATGGACGAAAATATTAAACATCAAAATATTTTTATTCAAAAATTTTATTAAATACACACATCTTTTTAAGTGTAAGCAACACATACAAATATAAATTTTACATTGTGTTTTGGCATTAAGTCCTTACTATTTCTTACCAAGTAAGAAGAGAATCTACTCATAAAATTTATAAAAATATATACCTAACCCATAGGATTTTGGTTTAAGGCAAGAGAAGCATTCCAATAAATTTTTTTTTTGGAGTTAGCCACTCTCCCTGATAGGGATTTAATCGTTTTTTATAAAGAACTTGTGTTTTTGCAAGGGCGGCCTTGTGTTCACTTGGCTCCCCCACTACCTCTGACCCCCAGGTGTATAATGCATATTCTACAGATTTCAGATTTTTTAACAAAATTTAAGTAGTGTTTTAAAACAGTTGAGGTTGTGAGTATAGACTTTACAAAATAAAAACTAAAAGTTTTCTACATAGTCTTCAAAGATTTTAAAAAGCTTGTCTTCTGGGTCATACTTCTTTTTCAATTCCAGGTAACCTTCCGGAAACTTCTCCTTCACACCGTGGAGGAAGCACTTGGCGTTGTGTTTGTGTTGGGGCGTGCAGTACGAGCAATCGTTGATCAGAGTATCTAATATATGAGCTGGAAAAAGCGTGATTTATTATACATAACATCTCATAATTTCTTATTATTTTTACTTTTTACATAATAAAGACATTGAAATTAGAAAAACTAGATACTTAATACAAAGTAGGTAGTAATATACTCAGAAGTTAAAAACGATTTTTGACTGTTTTAGAAAGTAGTATTACCTCTCTCGTTCAAATAATATGTATGAAATATACATATATATAACAATATAATATACATAAAATAATGGCTAGTTTGTCGCGCTTAGTGCGTGACAGGCTGAATGAAAGTAAGTAACCCATAATTGCTCTCTTTAGACCCATATTCTCTGGTTATGTAGATGTCTAATGCGGTGAAACCCTGACATTACCCGTATTCCATTGCAATAAAAGAAACTTCAATCTCTCTGTCCCACTAATTTTTTTTTCGCGAAAATGTTCATTATTAATCGTTTTAAATAAATTTGATAAATTCTAAATATGTTCTTCAGACCTTCCACTAATAACATGTTTAGTTCTAGTGACACAATACGACAAATAAATTGAATAAAATGTTAGGTACCTACATATTTCCTAACTATTGAAAAAATACATTTAAGCTGCCCAGAGATCGATTATCAGATTCGGAGATAGCCTTATTAAACATACAGCATAATATCTTAATCCTAATTACTTTTTAGAGAAAAAAATATTATAGCTGTTTTATGAGGTTACAAAAAAACTAAAAATAATGATAAATAAGTAGTTTATCGAGAACATAGCACGTTTACTTACACTTGTAGTGCGCCGCCTAGGTATCTATGATCGCTGTAAGCTGCCCACCGTCCTATGTCTACACATATAATAAAACAGTAAAACCGTGTGTCTGTACATGGAATATATTTACGAAAAACTAATTTGACGCGATCTTAAAATAGTATTAGAACACTTTTCAATGTTTTTCAATTGTTTTGTCTGTCTGTCTAGTAGTAATATTATTAACTAGATAATAATATTACTACAAAGTATTTACAACACTCAATGGCTCTCGCTTGTGGCGGTATCGGGTGTGGACTTACACTTGTAGTGCGCCGCGACGTCAGAACACGGCTCCTTTTCCAGGAAGCAGTCGAGGTGGTGCTTCAGTTCCGTGGCGTTCTTTGCTACATTTTCATAGCTGAAGTTGTTGTCAGTGTCAGTGTACGCGAACACGTACGCCACTATTAATAAAGCAAAAACTATGAAGGACTTCATTATTCACGGAAACTGAAAACCAAACAGATTTTTTACTTTGTAGAAATCAAGATAAAGAGTAACAAGAATGTTTAGAGACAAAGCAGATAGGTATTTACGTATAAGATGCCATTCTTAATACAAATAGAAAGCTTAGAAAATTTTACATTACGCACATAGGTATGCACCTAATATAGGTATACATATAAGAATGGTAGAATCTTTATACTTATTATAATAGTAGTAAGAGGTAGTGCCACATTGCATGCTTGCATGCAGCGGAATTGGGCCGGCACGATCGGGGAGGTACCTCTCGCTTACACGAGACCGGCATAAATAGACAGCCGTGTTGTCGTTTTTCATGCGATGTGTAAGTAGCCGGTGACCCATGGAGGTAAGAGGAGAAAGGAGAGCAGCGCATCTGTATAGCCTCTATGCGGATGCCTATGGGTATCGGAGGTCATGAAAATGGTTCCGACTGCTCGTTTGCCCCCCTATACCATAAAAAAAATATTATTTTTCAATACTAAAAGCTAAAACTAAAAAAATAATTTACTTGAATATTACCTATTCCTGTTTCTTCTGTGAGCTTCACAAATCAAAAAGAATACATATTAAGTAATTCATTTGCTATGGACTTTTATACTTTAAATATGAGAAAGATTTTTTAATAAATCATATAAATTTATTTTAAGATTTGATAAATTACAAAAAAATCATATAGCATTTGTAACATAATTAAAATACATATAATCATATTATATTTTACGATAAACATAATAAGTCAAGCAAAATGTTTGTGCAATTTTATTAAAATATCCTGGATGACGGTAACAATTATATTCCAGAATTGTTTCGGTTAACTTAAATTCAATTTTGAATATTTTCTCACCGTGTTCCATTATTTTTAAAGTTTTTAAGTTAATTTTAACAATTATTTTTAATCTACTTCTACAATATGGGTATCAAGGCCTTGTTGAGAGTAAATCGAAAAGTAATGTGACGTCGTTCTAAATCCAATATCTCGGACCATCCAAGATGGTGCAATAGTTTTTTTNNNNATATTGCCACCTTGTAGTGGAGGGGGCTTGCGTGCATCTGTGATCTTCGGGGGATACCATACCGGACAGGCTTGGGGTGAGAGGCTAGACTATTAGCAGTTCCACTCACTCCTCCACCCGTCCCTCTGACTCAGCAGAGGTCGGCACGACAGGTCCGGTTTGGACACTGGTGGCGTACTCCTTTCATGGGAATCTGACTGCATTGGTCGGTTCCACGTCGTAGTAGGAACTGTTCAGAGGCAGCCGTACTGTTCCCAAGGAGGATAAGTCTGGCCTCTTCGCCAAGGCCAGCTCGTCGCCTTTTTTTGCTCAAGCGTCCTCAATCCCCTTTAGTACCAAACACCACCAACTCTTTAGCACATTAGGTATAAAATCGACAGCTGTTAGGTCTGATGAACGTGCGTGCTGGCTCACTATCAGAACATAGTAGGTACGCGAGTATCTAGATAATTGTTTCCCTAATTCGTGGATTGGGAGACGTGGCCCCATTTAATGGTCCACTAGGTTTGTCGGACCCTCTACTAAACAACCTGTATAATGAAGCTCGAGTTTGTGCTGTTTCGGTATTTTAGCGCGCAATTCGAAATTCTAACATTGGAATACAATAATAATATTTAATCAAAAGTATGAATATAGATTGGGAAATAGATTGTAGTTCAAAAATGTTTTCAAAATAAATTAAATGTAATAAATAAATTTGAATTAGATTTTTTTTCCAGACTTAAAAAAAATATTGAAATTAAATTATTAATTTTAAATTTTCACTATCAACTCATAACATCATAAGACAATTTATATGATTATAAAAGCTTGTAGCGAGATTAGTACCTACAATTTTTTTGACTTTATTTTTTTAAAGTCAAAAAAATCCAGTGGCGAAAGTAGTTTATTATTCGATGCTTCGGGAGGTATAGGAAAAAATTTACTTTCAGATTTATTTTTAGCTCAAATTTGGAATAATCGTGGATCACAAAAAAAACTATAATCATGACTGGAATAGCAAAAGGAAAGTACTTATGTATTATTATATTCTTAAATTCTTTTTTCTTTACTTTTTTCAGTTTTTTTCGGGACTTTAGTCAGTATTGCATAGTGTCAAGTCCGACATAGGTTTAGGGGCCAATAGGCTCCTAGGTATCATACGTTGATGTATTCCCGTGCGTCAACAAAAAAAAACTGCCCAAGTGCGAGTCGGACTCGCACACGAAGGGTTCCGTTCCATTATTGTATGGGTATTTTTTTATTTTTAGTATTTGTTGTTATAGCGGCATAAGTTGTGAAAGAAAGCAAATACATAAGTTGTGAAAATTTCAACCTTCAAGCTACCACGGTTTATGAGATACACGACGGACGGACAGTGGAGGCTTAGTAATAGGGTTCCGTTTACCTTTTAGGTACGAAACCCTAAAAAGAAAACAAAACGATGCGAGTCTGTTGAGTACAGTCGGGAGTCATTAGGACCAATGCGCTTAGCCAGTGAAAGAGTCAAATTATTTTATCTGATGTTTATGGTATGAAATGCTATTTGTATTTAGGTTTTAGGTTTATTTTTAAACTTTCTCTATAATTAACTTTTTGTTAAAACAATGTAATTCATTATTGTAGCCTTTACAAACAAACAATACAACAAACAAATAATTGTTTACAATATCCTTGATTCATTTGCATAATAATAATTGGCCAGGTAGATGGAATTAAAATAATTATCATATTTGTTTATATATGAGAATGTTAATTAATTAGTCGCTTATAACTATTTATCATGACAAGGAATTTTGTAAAATTTAATAACGAATAAAGGAATGTTGAATGTTATATATAGGTTTATAATGCAATATATCTATATATATATATAAAACTCAAACGTGACATAGCAATCTATCAACGCACAGCCCAAACCACTGGACGGATCAAGCTGCAATTTGGCATCCAGGTAGATGTTACGACGTAGGCATGCGCTAAGAAAGGATTTTTAGAAATTCAACCCCTAAGGGGGTGAAACAGGGTGTTGAAGATTACATGGATTTCTTATAAATTAAGTATGTATCGTACATTCCTTGAACCAAACTCACAAACCGCACGATTCCCGACAGCGTAGCCATCATTTGTAGGCGGTTTTGCGAGAGCGAGGGGTACCTTCCCGATTGTCGGCTGCAATGTAGCATGGCACTACCTCGTCCAGGTCATCATGATTCCATTCCAACTTTAGGTTCTCTAGACAGTCATACAGACAGACAGACGGATAAAAAGTGATCTCCCTGAAAATGTTGAATGGAAAAATTTGACCTTTCAATAACAAACCACAAGCATTCCTCTTGGTTAATTATATAATTGTATAATAAGTATTATTTAGATTTAAAAAAATATGAAATTGTTTGTATGTAAATTAATTATAATGATTAATACGAAATTCACATTACGTACATTAAAGTAAAGACTTTGTGATATAAAAACCCGTGAGATTAGAAAAATTAGTACAGTAGGTGTTCAGACCAGGTAAGTAGGTGCTTGCACAGACTAGGATATTAACCTATTTCCTAACAGACCTGTCTGTTAAGAATTAGGTTAATATAACACGAAGCCTTTTTACGGTTAATTGTACCCTTCTTATATTTTCCTTAAATACTTTTGCTGCAGTAAAAAATATTTTCCGTGCTTTTACCCTCTATTTATCAGCTGTTTAAGGTTTTAAATTCGACAGTAGCTGTGTGTGATTATGTAGTCAATTATGTAACGATTTCATTTACAATTTAATAATTAATTAATAATTAAATAATTAATTCTTTTTTGCTTGAAAGTTTAAAACTGACGTCTACCCCAGACATTTTAATCAAAATTTTCTACAGATTTAGGTATATTATGCTTATAATAAAGTATAAAAAATATTGTGTTTTCAGTTTGCAATAAATGATGAAGTCCTTCGCAGTTTTTGCTTTATTGGTAGTGGCGTACGTGTTCGCATACACCGACGTTGACAACAACTTCAGCTATGAAAATGTAGCAAAGAACGCCACGGAACTGAAGCACCACCTCGACTGCTTCCTGGACAAGGAGCCGTGTTCTGACGTCGCGGCGCACTACAAGTGTAAGTCCACACCCGATACCGCCACAAGCGAGAGCCATTGAGTGTTGTAAATACTTTGTAGTAATATTATTATCTAATTAATAATATTACAACTAGACAGACAGACAAAACAATTGAAAAACATTGAACAGTGTTCTAATACTATTTTAAGATCGCGTCAAATTAGTTTTTCGTAAATATATTCCATGTACAGACACACGGTTTTACTGTTTTATTATATGTGTAGACGTAGGACGGTGGGCAGCTTACAGCGATCATAGATACCTATTGATTTTTAATTGTTAATTCAATTAATAATTTTAAATAATGTATTAGGTACAGATAGCCTATAAGAGCAAGATTTAATTCGTTGACATAAGTATGATATCAAAATTTTCCTTTCCAGCTCATATATTAGATACTCTGATCAACGACTGCTCGTACTGCACGCCCCAACACAAACACAACGCCAAGTGGTTCATCCACGGTGTGAAGGAGAAGTTTCCGGAAGGTTACCTGGAAATGAAAAAGAAGTATGACCCAGAAGACAAGCTTTTCAAAATTTTTGAAGACTATGTAGAAAACTTTTAGTTTTTATATCGTAAATTCTTTAAACTAGAACCTTTTTTAGTTTTTATTTAGTAATATATTATGGTATCTACAAATATGTAATCTGTAGACTGTACGTGATACATCTGTAGAGAGTAGTCCCCCTTTGTAAAAGCACAAGCCATTCTAGAAAAGTTTTAGTGTATATTTTATATTTTTTCCTTTTTTCCCAATGGATGTAAGTATAATATGTGTGTGTGTTTAATATTATAGATAAAGTAACGAGGTATATGTTGTTAATAAAATTTGAAAGCTTATTACAAACTAGCTGACTCGGCGACCTTCGTGTCACCAAACAATCGATATTTTTTATTTCTTTTTCTTTACTACTTATTCTGCTGTTCGGGATTCATTCATAAGATCATAACAAGAGGAAGTTTCTTTAAAATTTTCGATTCTGTCAGATTAAGTAGTTACTGAATTTCCCGTAACAATGAGCGATTTTCCCATACTCAAAAGTGCTCTAGATGTTGACCAGACTTAGTTTCTATACGCCACAAAAAGTTTTATTCGAATCCGTCTAGTAGTTTCGGAGATTAGCCTGGACAAACGGACAAACAAACAGACAAAAAAACATTAAAGTGTTCTAATACTATTTTCACATCGCCCCCATTCTGTTTTTCGTAAATATATTGAATGTACATTGTACACACATAGATTTTATTGTTTTATTATATGCAATAGATAACCTTATTTACCTAGTTACTCCTTGCAATTTGCATCATCCCGAACTACCGACTTTTTTAGCATGGTTGGACATCGAATTGTTAGAACTTAATCTTTATGATGATCTCTTAATAGGTAGGACAATCGACCAGCCCGATTGAGGATACAAGAACCTCTCTTAATTAACATGGTATTAAATTAGGAGGTCCTACGGGAAACCGGTTCTGATTTCAACAAGCAACCTTTTTTAAGAACTGCATAGGACGTGGTAGATTACACAACGCTCGGGTTACAAAATCATTTGGATCTAATTAATTATTAATTCAGCCTAAATTAACCGATTGTTGTTATTCAAATACGAAATTCAAATTCGATTTAAGTGAAACTTTTTTTGTATTTAAAAAATAAATATCATATGACATGTTGTCAATGTAAGTACAACAGTTTGGGTTCTGCGAGTGAATCC
>LUGF01015121.1:24611-37590 GCA_001625245.1 Calycopis cecrops | reverse complement strand
GGAGAAAGGAGGGCAGCGCATCTGTATAGCCTCTATGCGGATGTTTGTGGGCGTCGGTAGTCATGAAAATGGCTCCGGCTGCTCGTTTGCCCTCCTATATCGTAAAAAAAAAATAATTTGGATCTAATTAATTATTAATTCAGCCTAAATTAACCGATTCAATGCTATGGTCTTTTTAGTAAATGGTTGTTTATAGATATCTCCTTTGGGGTGTAGCCTCCTCTACGAATTGTAACTTGACGCCTTTCTTTTCTTTCTGCTAAATTATTGAAGTAAAACTTCTATACGCGCTCTTGACTTGGGGAGTAAGTTGGCGAGAGCGTTACAAAAATCACACACTGGCGAGGCCAATGGAGGTTGTTATTCAAATACGAAATTCAAATTCGATTTAAATTAAACTTTTTTTGTATTTAAAAAATAAATATCATATGACATGTTGTCAATGTAAGTACAACAGTTTGGGTTCTGCGAGTGAAACCGCGTGGCACTGCTAGTTTTTAGATACAAGGTTGATAAAAGCGAGAGGCGTTAAATTAAACCACATGTAGGTACTAAAACTGCCTATCGTTTTACGACAAGTATACGAAAATACTTTTTGCAAAGAAGTTAACTAGCAAAAAATGTAATCATGCTTTGTACTGGGCGGCTACACCTCGCACGCTTGCCTTCATACAGCTTGTACAAAGTTAGAAAAAACTTTTAAAAAATCCTGTGGCTAAACTATTGCTGCTATTGACTAAAATATTGATTTGATTTTTGTTGTGTGGCTTGGTAATGATACACTAAATTACCTATGTGGTTTCATTTAACGCCTCTCGCATCATCATGATGTCATCTCCATCCCTCTAGGGGGCTGGAGGTCTACGGGTCCCGAGGCGAACCTCATACCCGGGCCAATACTCGCGAGGGGGAACGACCCCTCGGTGGTGGGGAACACCTCTAAATAGAGGCGTATGTATGGTTAAGGGGGGAAAAAGGGCTAAAACTGCCCTAGTGGTAGCTCATGCTACCGTGTAGCTCTAACGGCTACTGGGTGTGGTATGTAGTGTGTGTGGTGTGTTTGGTGCTTGTAAAAGTATGTGATGGTACGACTCTCGTCCTGCAAGCCCGACTCGGCTGCCCATCCGTCGCTGGTATGTCGCACAGAGTTCTCTTGGGTATGCCCGTCCGTCCGGAGGTCGCGCGTGGAGAGGGGCGAAGCCGTGCAGGTGAGCATGCGGTACGTTGTCTGCAGTGTAAAACATGGCAGTAGACATACGGGCCACAAACTCACCCACCGACTCCATCCCCAAATCACTTTTTTCAACCTTGTATAATGGTGCAAAAAACAATCCCATTTAGTGATTTACGCCGGTCTCGTGTAAGCGAGAGATATCTCCCGGTCGTGCCCGCTCAATTTGGCTGCATGCAAGCATGTAATGTGGCACTACCTCTTACAATTTTATTATTCTTTCATTAATTATTTTAGAATTCTTCCATATTTTTCATTAGGCAGTTTTCTGGCATAAGTATAACTAATAATAATTAATATAACGAATGCAAAAAGCAAGGGTCGGGAACACAGAGAGATCAATAATAATTAAAAAGCAATAGAAACTATTTTTTCCGTGTAAAATCCGACATGAGCATGGAGTTAACAGTTCACTCAAGTCAAGAAGTTAAAGGTAGGAGGCACAGGAGACAAGCGCGGTAGTGTTTACACAGTGGTAGCGCTCGATTTCACTTCCTCACTTTCACGATACCGCGAACGATTTTTTTATACCGCCAGCCTTAAATCGTTCGTAAAAATATTTCAAGAATTAAAATTATTTCATTATAAATAAAAATTATGTAATAAATTATTTCTTATGAGAATGCTCATAAAAAAAACAAAATACGAATTTTCATTAATAAATTATTTTTTCATTAAAAATACTTTATCTCCTGCTTTTTTTGTACAAGTCTATATATATATAAATAGTTATAATAAAAAAAGAATACCATACCTTTTTTCGTACTCGAGTGTGAAATAATTTAATTCTTTTTTATTTTAATTATCATTAATTTTTTTTGTCTTACTAAACTAGTACAATCAGAATCCTTATTGTACTATGCTAATGCTGTGGAAGTGAATGAGTGCTCGTCGGGCTACGAGACTAGTCTAGGTTTGGAATCGAAAGCAGGAGGGGACCAATACCCCACTTTTCCGCAGATGAGAGGGGTGCTGTGCACTGTGCAGCATTATTACTATGGCCGCAGGGGTGCGACAGCAAGTTGGGTAGGTTATATGGCAGGACTTCGTGTGGGCACGCGTACCTACCTATCAGTGGGAAGATAAAAATCCCGCCCAGTGTCCTCATACTAAGGTGGAAAGCGACCAAATGTCACGAAACCTAACCCCGAGGGAGCACCGATCATGGTACCTACATCTTATATGGTAATAGCGTAAGCAGTATTGTCCGATGTTTTCACGATTATATATTTGATATTTTATTACAAAGCTCGCATGACTTAGGTAGTGATTCACCATGATTTAGTCCTGATCAAAACAAACTAAACTAGTCCACGCACCTATATTATTGCTGCCTATATTTTGGTACAGACTTTCCAGCGTTATCCTTAAACCCTGCTTTTCATCAAAGTGTAAAATCCTATTCATATAAATTAACCCAAAATCGTGATAGCAATGTTTTATAAGTGTGCTAAGTATACCTTCCGACTCCATCTCAATGATCCTCCATTATACAAAACTTGCTGCGCTTCGCGGTTTCACCCGCGTAAGTTCGATCCCGTGGAAATATCGAGATGAAAAATAAATGTTGGCCGATTTTCAATTGGTGCCAATTTCATTACTACTAACGCCAGACATACGCATAGAGGCTATACAATAGTAATTCAGTAAATTTGCTTACTTTATTAAGTTACCATTATAGGTATTGTTTGTGCAAATTTGGGCCGGCACGACTGGTACCTCTCGCATACACGAGACTGGCGTAAAGTGATAGCTGTGTTGTCGCGTTTCGTGTGGTGTGTAATTAGCCGGTGGCTCGTGGAGGTGGGAGAAAGGAGAGTAGCACATATGTATAGCCTCTATGCGGATGTCTATGAGCGTCGGTGTAGTCATGCAAATGGCTCCGACTACTCGTTTGCCCCTATACCATAAAAACACGTTATTTTTGTTAAAGTATAAGAGAGCAAACGAAGAGTTTGTAATTAGATAGCTTACTATTCTTATTTTACTATAACAATACATATAGTATTATTATCGTAGTTAGAGGTGTGCCTAAGAGTGATATTTCAAATTACTAGTAGGTATTTAATAAAATGCCTCTTTAAGAGCGTCCATTTTTTCTAAGGGGCGTCTTGTGGCTTTTTAGGGCTCGCGTTCCCAAGGGTTAACTCACTAGTACAGTGATTCTCAACCTTTTTTTTGTTGCGGCACATATTTAACGATTTCAAAATTATGCGGCACACAAAGAAAGATAAAAATTATTTACTTACTACAACACACTGCATAAATAGTTTATGACAAAAATTTTAAATATACGAAATACTACAATAATAATTTTTCAAATATTTTTCTTTTTAAATGATGTAATTTAATAATATTAACAATAATATAGGTATATTTGCAAAATTTTGCGGCACACAAAAGTGCCGCGGCACAGTGGTTGAGAATCACTGCACTAGTATCGTTTAACCACTGTAGCTACCCCATAGTTTGTACACTTACACTGAGAGCTGTGCCTGTCAAAATTTGTGTCCAGTGTAAAGAGTATAATAATGCAAGCTCAGATCTGGACGGACCTTTAATAGTCCCACGCGGTGCCAGCTGCCTCTCTTCCCACTGTTGCATGAAGATTTTCCGGCCAGCCTTTTACCAGCTTCTATTTTGCTTGGCAACTATTCAGACATCGATCTTCAGCCCTCTTCCTCTCAAACTACTACACGCCGCCAATGACGACATTAATACAAGATCTTGTTATTTTTGAAGATCTCCTCTTTGCTAAATAAACGAATCGCTAGAGTTGCACACACATGGGTCTAACTCTTAAATTATTGAATGAAAAAATACCGATAGATACTTGTATCTTAAAAATGTATTATTGGTGGACATAAAATATTTTTATTGACTTACAACTGAATAATTAGTCACATCGGGAACTTCTTTTGAAAGATAAAACAAAATGGGTTACCAATTTCAAATAAAGCAAAGATAAAAGTAAAATCCTTTTAATATTATTTCAAAGTCTATCTTATCACCTAAAATAGCAGGTCCTAAATAATATTCATGATTAAAAATTACTTACAATATATTTCATTTCTGATTATAATAATTACATAAAATATAATTATAAAAAAATAATTAAATTAACACCAATATTTAATTATGTGATTTACATTACCTACGCTAGGCTTACAATTTTAAAAATTTGTGATTTTATTTTATGATTGCAATTTATAGTGTGATGCAAAAAACATATAGTCTATTGAAAAGAAAACTATTCACGCATTTATCACAATGAACATTCACTCGGTGAGGTGGAACACCCGTGGTAGTGGTGTCAGGTTCGTCACAAACACAGATTCACTTGATCAAGACGAGTTTCCGTTCTCCCCATTGTCTTGAAAGTTGTTGGCGTTGACTGAGAATGGTGCCCCCAGTCCGTACAAGTGTCCACTCGAACTTTCAATATTATCATCAAAAAATATCTGCAAAAAAAAAAAACAAATTGTATAACATACTCTGAAAAATAATTTTACTTTTATTGCTATACTAATAATATTCACTACCTAGAAAATCCTTATCATTATTAACTTTTAGTTTACATAGCGTTAGCATAGGCCGGAACACATAGGCCTCTTTCGAAGAACACCATGATGTCATGTTATTTTTAGCAACCTACTTCTTTTATTCCATTAACTCCAGCTACTGCCATTCAACTAATATACTATTGTCACAAATTCTTACCTCTTTAATTTTGAAAAATGCCATTCCTGTGAGATGCGAGTCAGACCCAGCCTGATGTTGAGGACCAACTCTCCGGAGTTCCAGCTGATCTGCTACTTCTTGCAATCCACCTTTTAAATTCTTGCATAGTTTCATCAGGTACTGGGAGAAAGAAATTAGAATAAGTACATATCGTTGTTGTGTGTGTAAAAGTGTTTTTACACACCTTACTTTAGAAGCATAGCTATAGCATAGCATAGGAGTAACATAGCTACAATTGTTAACTCTCAAATCAGCAGTCGGCAACTTTTTGGCAGGTAAGGGTCACAAGGCGAAAAAATAAACAAAAGGTGGGCCAATGCCAAAGGTGATAATAACCCTAGAAGTTCAATATAACTAGAGTACTACTCATATTCAATAAAGATGTTCACCGGCCACTAGTAAGACGTCTGCGGGCACCATGAGGCTCGTCGGCTGCGGCTTGCCGACTGCTGATCTAAATCTTGCATTAGTCACATAGTTGTTTTTACAGTATGTGTGTATGAAAATAGCAATAATCGGCATTGAAAACCGAAGACGACCAAAAAACAGCAATTTTTGCATGCACAGTGACAATATACTTTTTGTAAAATATAGATGCATGTTGCCATTACTGGTGGATTAGTTGGCCATAGGGAGGCTCCTCTCCCTAACATAATACACACATGTGATGGCTATGCTGACGCATTTCGTGTTTTATAAGGTCTCAGTGGTACGAATTTGCTTTATTTCTATTTATAATTAATTGTTTGCTCCCTCCCCATATATTGCATAAAAAATGTTGGAGAAAAGACAATATTTATAATGCTGCTTATCAAAATTATGACAATGTGTTATTTGGTTGTGATATCATTCAGATAAAAATAGACCACTTGCAATAATTAATGCTCATTGCCTGCTACTCACATCAAACCTCATCGTTTATCGATCGATCGATGATATATACATATATCGGTCTTCTATTTTTCTGAATATTTGACCAGCCACAGTAACTTTTTCAAGCTTACCTTTTGCATGATTATTATAAAATTTTAAGTAATATTAATATTACCTTAACATCATATACAGTTGGAAAGTATAATCGCAGGCTTTCAAAAAAGTCATTCTCATCTTGAGGTAGATTTTGGTCTGTCAATAGTTTCAAAAGATAACCAAAATCATAGCCAGAATGAAAGCTCAACCATTTTATGTTGTCCATTAAGACCAAACCTGAAAAAGATGAATGGATAGTTTTATAAAAAAAAAAATAACAATCCTCATGTTAAATAAGCCTAATAAAAAATAAAACTGGGCAACTAAATTTACCTGATGACATAAGAAGTTCAGCAAATTCCAAAGGCTCAATACCATCTTCTTCATGCTTTCTAAATTGAAGACCAGAGTTTTGTAGCAAGTCAATAGAATCTTGTGCATACATATCTTCCCTAAAAAGAGAACATTAATTAGGATCATTGTTTTATCATTTGTATCATTCATAGTAATCCAACGAAGCTGTATTTGACTTCTCTTTGCTTCCACAATGTAAGTTTAGGTCCGAAAAAAATAATTACAAAAAAGTTTAGCCTCTCAACATAGGTAAAACACTTAAGTGTCTTGACCACTATGTAATCACTGCAGTATTTGCTTTCTGCGAATTCGAAAAGTATACTGACTTATACTGACTAGCAGTAAAGACTATTTTAACACAACTTACTGTAGGTTGAACTTAAAATTGAACTGCCAAGTGGTATAACCAGGTGGAGTTTTTCCATTTTCATCCATAAATGTGAGTCCAAGCTGAATTATCCTCAACAAGTCAACATTACACCTGTAAAATGAGATAATTTTTCAATAATAAAAGAAAAAAAGAAATCAAGCAATACAAATATAAATAGTGCTTTCTTCAAACTAGTGAACTATTAAAATGCTTTTTCTTTATTAGTATTTTTTGGTATTACTGTGTCAATTAACCTTTCGGTTACCGCGGACGTTCATTGACGCTTCAAAAACACGCAGCGAACACGTGGTCGGTACCGGGAGATTTAAGATAACTTAAACATGGTTTCTAATGTTGACCACTAAGTAAATAAATAAAAATTAAAGTAAATTTTATTTTAATGTTAATAGCACAACAGAAAGCAATAATGGCTCAATAAATACACTATAATAGAGAACAGACATGAACTTAAGTATGCATAGCATACTAATACTCTGATGATAGATATTCTGATTACTAAAAAAAAAGGCCAGGTAAGAAATATTATTATTTAAAAGAAATATCCAATTAGACTTTATACCTTATAATAATAGCAGAACAATGAAAAGGATAAAAATTTTGTGTAAAATTACTAAATCTCTAATTATCACCTTATCTATATTATAGAGGTAAAACTAGGCTGTCTCTAAGTAAGATAGAAGAATGTGGGGTAAAATTATTAAGCTGTGTAATGTTTAATTACCGGAGTAGTTGATATTGGTAGTCGGCTGTTGATCTGAACTCTCCAATAGGTCGGGCTACAACACCAGGAAATTCTGTATCCATGGCCACCCAATGATACTTTTGTACAACCTGAAAATATTGTACGATAATAATATGATATGATACTGATGATGATCACTCATAGTCCTCATCCATCTTTTTTTTAGCTACTTAGATAAGTTAATAATTCTTAAACTTTTACAATGAGCCTGTGTATTTTTGATAAACAAAAACCTATAAATCAATCAAAATTAATCAATTTTACATTTAATTATTTCAATAACCTAATTATGTAATATATTGTAATACAAAATCAAGTACGTACCTGTCTAATAATTTGAAATTCTTCGTGTAGGTTATGATTCCAAACATCTTTGATGCCACAATCACCATTAGCTGGCAATTGGGAGATTGAACCAAAACTAGCAGCAGGCATCTGACAAAAATGATAAATGTAAATACATTTTTAAGAATTTTATATCTCTAATTAGTTTTTACATTCCATAAAATAAGGCAAACAAATTGAGCTTACCTTTATAATTCGATTGTTCTTCGGTTGGTAATTTGTAGAATCTATTGTATAAGAAATCCTTGTTTTATTTATATAAATTTGTTATTGTTTCCGATGCGTCTCCCGTGATCATTAGGCATGAATTCGATTGTTTATACGTGGAATTAATGAACAACAGTCACAAACCCTCCATGTGTCGAAATCAATTCCACTTATACGTATAAACGTAACCATATATTCTATTTTAAATGCATCCTCTAAACGTGATAGAGGTTTAAAACTCAAATAGCTGCTTTTAAATTAAACAAAACTAGAAAATAAAAATAAAATTAACGTTTGGTTTGTAAAGAATGACATTTCCTGTTTTTGATGTTTTGGAAGCCATTGCCAGTTGACGCTATTGAGGTGCCAAAAATTGACAGCCATTGGTTTTTAATTTTGCTCTGCCAATGTCTAAGCACAGACCTAAGGTCGAGTAAATACGCCCCACTTTACGTAATGACGTACAGTAAAGTGGGGCTATTTATGAATCGAAGGGACATACACATTACACATTTTTAGAAATTGAAGGGAGATATAGAGTGAAAATAAGATTGTATCCTTATTTTCTTTATAAACTCAAAGGCAACTGTCAGGAATTCATGGTATCCGACAATTGTAAATTTTCATAAACGAGAAATAAAAACAAAGTAATATGTGCTTTTGACCACATTACTGAAGTAAAACTTAATTATTTATTTTCATTACCGTTGTTGCAATGAAATAACATGTCATAAGATATTTATTTTTTAAATTCAAAAAAGTTTCACTCAAATCGAATCTAAATTTGAATGTTGTCATTCCATTGGCTTCGCCCGATGTGTACCTTTTTGTAACGCTGTCGCCAGCTTACTACCAGCGTACAAGCGCGCGTATAGAAGTTTTACTTCAAATAAAAAAGGTCATTAAAATGTCACAGCGTCTTTTCGATACAATATATCGATCGCTACAACATCTTGTACGTTCAGCTTCATTATAATATTATGCAACCTAAATGTGACCATCATTCCTTAAGCTCAATTAAATTAACAAATATCTTACTCACGATCTTGGATCAAAGAATATTAACTAACGAAAAAATTACTCCCCCCTCGACGAATCTCCACCTTGATGTGGTGAGGAGGCTTAGTAACCATAGCTTGAGCCACCACAGTGAAGCCAAGAGGGTTCCCAAGAAGGGACGCTCTGAGTGGGCTTTCCCAGGGCCCGCTCTGGATGCAATCATGGAGGAGGTGTCCCGGTATGTCATTGCCGTGCACCCTGTCTCCCGCGACCGGACAGGGGCGCACCGTCAGATGCGTCGGTGGTGGGACCGACGAGGACCGGAGAAGAGAAGATGCAGTGTGTCGTTGCCGTCTTCCCTGTCCTCTGCGGCCGTTTGATGGTGGGCCCCTGGGTGGAGGTCGACGTCAGCCAATGTGGGTCCTCCTGACGGCGTGGATTAGGACCACCAGCGTGGCGTGCTCCGTTGGAGCATTGGAACCGTTGGGTTCGGGATGGGAACCTGACTCCATTGCACGATTCCAACGTTGTAATAGGGACTGTTCAAAAGCACCCCAAAAGTCCCTAAGGAGGAGAAGTCTGACCTTTTACCGAGGCCAACCTGTCACTGAAGAGGCCCATGCAGATCCGGAGCCGTTCAATTATAGCTGCTGAAGGCTTCCGCAGAGGTTTAGTCGGTAGGGGCAGCCGGGCTCCTGGGTAGCGTACGTAAAGGTATTCCCCTGCGTTACAAAAAAAGGAGAAAAGCATAAAAAAATACCCCAAAAGAATAAAGGACTCTACAAAAAGTGACATAAGCATCATATTTGCTGGTTTAACTGGCTGTGTAAAGGTCCTGACAGAATTACAGGTGGATAATCATTGCTTCATAACAATAAATGCCGATCAATATGCCACTCTATGAAATAAAAGTCATGTGTCATCACCTTCCGACAGATGGCGTAAGCACAAAGTGTTGCTACAGTGTGAATAATACAGATGGGGCAATTTATGTTTCTTTTGATATATTATATTGTATAATTACTATCCACACCTGCAAAGGTATTAGAATATACCATTCATAAAATTATTACAGTTCAGGTGAGTCCACAACTGTCTGATGCTCAACACGGCTTTCGATCGGCAAGAAGTACCACCAGCAATCTGCTCAGTCACATGACACATTTGGTACCAGTAGTAGATAGTGGAGGGCAAACGGATTCTGCGTAAGCGTTTGACTTAGTCGATAACGACATATTGCTGAAAAAGTTAGCAGACCTGGGATTCTCACCACATCTAAACTTTTTTGCCAGTTATATGACAGATAGGCAACAATATGTGGAATACTCAGGACATAAGTATTTCACTAGGTCTAGTGTGAGTCAAGTCAGTGATCTTGGATCATTACAGTTTATTTTAATGATAAATTACTTACTATCAGTAGTGCGGGATTCGAAGTGTTTACTATTTGAAGACGATTTAAAACATTCTTTGCCTATTAATAATGAGGACGATTGCATTAGTCTATAAAGGGACATAGACAATGTAGTTGCCTGGAGTAAAGGAATTTTTTACAATTTAAGATATCAAAATGTATGACAATTAGTTTCACTAGGGCATGTAATCCTGTACTTCACACTTATAATCAATATAGATGGTAATCAATATAGATGGAGAGCCTGTGGCCAGGGTGACAGAGGTAAGGGACTTGGGAGTCAACTTAAATCCAGAGCTGTCTTTTAGGGATCACATTTATAAAATTTGTAAAAAATCATTTCGAAATTTAGGTTTTATTCTTCGTATGGCTAGAAGTTTTACAAATTTTGGAGCGATTACGGCGCTATACAATTCATTAGTCAGAAGTCAGTTAGGGTGCTTTTATAAAGAAGCAGGTTCCCAGCGCCGATAAAATCTGCGCAGAGTCCGCGCCGACACGTTTGCAATGTTATCTTATGGGCTCATTTATAAAGAAGCAGGTTTTCGGCGCCTACAGGTAGTACGCGCCGACTTCCAGCGCCGACTCGAGCATTTGCCGGTACGTAGGGTGTCCATTGCATTTTGAAAATGCAGGACAATGTATCTCGTGTCATACTCGTATAAGACTTGTGTTGTAGCAGCATTTGGGCCGGCACGATTGAGGTGTTTCACCATTAATAATAAACTTAAAACATGAAAAAATACCCATTTTTTAAAATAATATTACTTTATAGAAAATATATTAAGTACACTGATATTATTACGTAATTACTATTTAGTTCTACTTGTAAATAATACACGTTTTTTTAATACTATTTCCACTTTTAATTAACATACAAACTTTCACATCCTACTAATATTATACAATTATAATACTATATTAATATTATACTAAAAATAATAAATACTAATATATTATACAAACATTTTAAATAACTATTTTCCATAATAAATAAGTCGTCGTCCGATGAAGTTGACGCATGATGGTCACTACAGGCCGATTTGCCTGCTTCCTTTATACGAGTGCAACCTACTCGGACCTGCGCCGACTCTGCGCTGAAATTGTCGGCGCCGGTAACCTGCTTCTCTATGTGAGCACCCTTAGAGCGCATTCAGTCATCTGGTCGCCTTACGAAGGTAAACATGTCCATATGCTGGAAAGAATACAAAACAAATTTATTAGATTCTTATATTATAATAGATATGGGTGTGTATTCATTCTATCCGCTGAAGTAACTCTTTTTATATTAGGTATTAGGCATGTAACGAGTTGAGTCAGAAGAGAACATGCGCTGATTTATTATATTTTTAAAATACTAAGAGGGAAGATATATATCGCGGAGATACTGGCGCGAATATGGCTGCAGGTGCCGAACAAGTGTATATGGCGACGACAGCGGCCTCCTCTCTTTTGGGTGCCAAACGACAGAACCAAACTTCTTAGGGAGGCGTCTTTAACCCGCGCGCTTCACACTATCAATTTAATAGAAGAAAACCTCGACTTATTTACCGGTTCTATAAGTGAGTTTACAAGGGTTTCTATGTATATGGTCTTTAAAAAATAACTAAAAGATAATTAACTAATTTTTATTAAATAATATGTAAGGTTATTATTGTTGAAATATTGTTGGCCTTTACCAGCAGTGGGACAACGTAGGCTGAACAAAAAAAAATAAAAATTAAATATTATGTACTAGCTGTACCGGGCGCGCGTTGCTAAGCCACCAACAGATAAGTCAGCATGGACTATCATAGCAAGATATAAAATTCATTGAAATGACAGTGGCGCCATCTGTCGAAAATTGGTTATACCAACGTAGAAACCTTCGTGGGCGCTTTCAGAATAACTTTACTAAAGATCATCTCATCACAGGAAACCACCGAAATACCCATATAAAATTTTAACCCAATCCATGCAGTCGTTTAAAAGTTAACCCGTTTCCCCATGGGGAATGAAACATTTTTACGTGGTAAAAATAGCCTATGTTAATCTGTGACAAATGTATCATTCAAATGGTGAAATAATTTTTTAAATTGGTCCAGTACTTTCGTAGCCTATTTGTTACATACAAACACACACATACATACAGACACACACATACATACAGACACACACACACACATATACTCACACACAAACAAATCTTTCCTCTTTATAATATTAGTATAGACTTAACTAACGCATTAAGCATAACCTGATAGTTATAAGTTGTGGAAAACAAATAATATTATATCACAAATTATAGAAATCGAACATATGCAGTACACTAATGACTAAAAAGTCCAGTTACTTTGAATAAGAACAATCAAGGTTGAAGATTTCCCTGTAATGTAATCAATACAGCATTGTTGTCCCTGACTGCCGTAAAGGCATTTCGCACGTACTTTTCACTACAAACTTGAATGAAATGAATTACACGACTTGAATGTATTTCAAGTCGATATATCAATTGTAGGGCAAATTAACGAATCGACAATTCGGCCACATGACATTACACGTTATCATGACAACAACGGCTGTCGGGTCAACTAGTATAGATAATAA
>LUGF01015121.1:0-14040 GCA_001625245.1 Calycopis cecrops | reverse complement strand
GTCGTATTTGATAGTTTTATACATTTTTTATCTATTCGACGTATTAAAAACGTCTTGACATAGAAAAGTGAGTTTGTTTTAAACCACAAAGGTTGCTAGAAATAAATTGTACGACTCACATTATGACGCGTTTTGTCAAAATCGCACTAAATACTTTTTATTAGTTATTAGTGGACTCGACATATTATGCTGTCCTGTCATCAATGGCAAATATATTCTCAAGGACGTTAAAAAAAAGGCGGACGGAATGTTGCCTAGAAAATATTGAAGCATTAAAATTGTGACAATGTATTTATGTCTGCGCGTGTAAAGGGTTACTAGACATAAGAAAAATTACCCATTTTTAAAAATAATTTGAATAAATATTTTTGAAGTTCTATTGACTTAAATTTTTTTATTTGCTGTTATTTACCATCCACAACGGTATTTAACGCGGTTTAATGGTTTTATACTACAGTAGCGCGAAATTCAAACAAAGTAGTTTTTTATCGCTTGGTCGAGATATATAAAATAAAAAATAAAATAAATAAAAATAGTTTTATTTGTGAGACTAACACTACCATACACAAGATATAAGAACAAAAATTTAACAAGAAAAACAAAACGAAAACATAACAATAATAGTAAAAAAAATATTTAGCCCAATTCGGGGTAAATGAAAATGTTAATTGTCTGACAACATTAATTGTTTGGAAAACATTTACGAAAACAATAAAATTGAGGAAATAAGCTGGATATATTCCTTGCTTACCTATGAAAAGTGATCCCCTGGCTTTTTTTATATGAAACACTATTGTTTCCACAGCTTTTTATTACACATGACGGCATCTCGAATTATGTGTATTTTCTAAAAATTGACAAACATGACAACGTCACCGGCATACTATGGTACAAAGTCAGCTTACTCTGGAATTTTAGTTGTTGTATGAAGAGACTCCGTCCGCCTTTTTTTTAACGTCCTTGTCTGGTAAGTGTATTGTTATGTGGTCGAATTGTCAACCCATTATTTTGCCGTACAATAGTGTATTTGAAGTAGAGATACCTACTGTAGCATTTTATGTGTTAAATGTGCCTATATGTTATCGAGGACTAATACGTATTTAACAAAAAAAAATCATCAAAATCCGTCCAGTAGTTTTTGTGTGAAAGTCGCACAAGAAATAGACATGAATTAAAGTCAATTTAAAGCTCTGATGAATCATGTACATTTCTGACTCGTTACTCTCGTTAAATAGCAAAATATCACCATGGAATTTAAAGATCCGATAGAGTTTTAGAACAATATTGCATTGATAATCAAATTTTCTGATAATAGAATAACGCGTCAAGACCGGTCTTATGCAAGTGGGGAATATCTGATATTGATATCCGTGAGTGAAGTGCTGTTACTTTACGGTGGTAAATGAGAGTAGCACAAAAAGGATGTATGCCTATAAGGTGTTAACGTTGAAAACGATAGAACAACAACGACTTGGTACCAAATAATAAGATTGCGGGAGCCACTAGACGCAAGTGACTCATGACAGTGTCCTGTGGGCAGGCAAAAGTCCAGCAGTGGACGTCCCAGGGCCAATGATGTTGATGATGTTTATAATTATTAATTTAAATAACAACTCCAACCACTTGTGTTAAATGCAACAGAATTTACTTGTAAAGAGCAGTTAAACATTGTCATCAAGTATCGGATTACTGGTTTAAATTTGTATTACATTTGGGTGTAAGCGCTGAAGTTTTCAATTCGCTTATATATAGTTCTGTACAAGAACTTTAGAAGCTATATTTATGAACAAATAAAATTGTTGTGCGCACTTACCCGAGTAGTATCTACATAAATCTTGGTGCCTTTATAAAGAACAAAATGGTGGTCATAGTTGAGTCCCATAGTATACAGGCAGTGAAAATGATTATGAACATACAGAACAAAGTGAATAAAGTTTTTATGTTCTAAATAATAAAACCTATCATAGAATGTTCAGCTTTAACGACATCTGTCACCTTGCGATTGTAAGGTCTCAATGAATGTTGTCATTTTGTCCTACAGGAAGGTAGTTCGGTTTTATGACAATTAATATTATAATATAAAATATAAATATTATAATATGCCAGATCTTAGGAGGATATGATATTTATAATATATATTATGAGGATACAGCTGGTATAGCTGCGCCACTTGATTTCACTTGGGGGGATTTGAAAATATCATCATATTTACAAAACTTCGGACCAGATCCAGACCAGACCAGACCAGATTACAATTAAGTAACAACTTAATTGTAATTAGTGAGAGTCTGGTGATTGTGTGAAAGATGGCACTGCATAATAGGTGAAGATATTTATTAACGTCTATTTGTAACTCTTGAGAGAGACATGGAAGTTATGCATAAACGCATGAATAAAAACAAAAAATGTTTATGTTATCACTACATAGTATAAAGCAAAGTTGGTATCCGCCGTCTGTGTGATTATTTTCTTTATAGATAGACTGATTCAAGAGGAAGGTTTATAGTATAATAACATCGAATTTAACGCGTACGAAGCCGCGGACAAAAGCTAGTACAATATAAATCCTTGTGAAAACAAACTGAACGTTCACATTCGTAATAGTAGTTTTATGTGCACTGTGTGCAATGACCCTTATTCCTCTTTTCAATCCGCTTTAAGAAGTATCCAGTTGGCAGACGTCTCAGGTTTTAAAAAACTTTTTAGAGACAGCTCTGGCTGTGAAGAAAAACGAGGAGAGTATTTGAACACTGTCGATTTGAAAAATCTTAAGAAAAAATGATGGTTCGTTAAATTTAAAACTGGAAATACATTTTAAAATTGGTAAGCCATTGGTGGTTTTCAGTAAGGATTATTTTACGTTTACTTTCGTATTTAAACATTTACATCAATTTATACATTTAATATAACAGTAAAATCCGTGTGTTGACATTGAATATATTTACGAAAAACTAATTGGGCGCGATGTTAAAATAGTATTAGAACATTTGTTAATGTTGTTTTTTGTTTGTAACAGACAAACAAAAAAATGAACTTTAAAAAGTCCAGGCTAATCCCGAATAAATATAATCCGAAACTACTGGACGGATACGAATGAAATTTATTATGTTGTGTAAGTAAGCCTAGTCAACATCTAAATTACTTTTTACTGCGATAAAATCATTCATTCCTACTGGAAATTGTAATTTCGGCACATTGCAAGCAAACAATAATAAATAACCTTGATAATAATATAGAACTACGCTATGCGAATGAAGCCGCGGGCATCAGCTAGTAGAATAATAAAACAATAATTGGCATTCGTAAATAGATAGAAATATATTTACTAGTGCCAAATAATGTTTTGATGAGTGTTAAATATAAAGGAACTCTTTGTTTGTTTGCTTGTTATGAACAGGCTCTAAAACCATTAGACCGATCTGAAAAAATCTTTTACTATTAGAAGCGGACATTATCACTGATGGACATAGGCTTCTTCTTACCGCGGGAAAATGCCTAATCCTATCGGGAAAACGGGAAAACGGGTAAACTTCTAAACGGCTGGGTTGAAGTTTTATATGGCTATTTTGATGGTTTCTTGGAATATTAAAAAAAATACAACTGAATCCTCTAAGTGTAGCTGCTGTCAGTTTGTCAATAAACAGCTTGATTGCTTGGGTTGAAATGTTGAATGTATCTATCTATTGTTTTACAGACATGAGTGTATTGATTGATTTATGTAGGTATCTATTTATATTTTTATAATATCGCTTAATTTCGTTTTTTTTTCTTTGATATGTGTGGGTAATATGAGTGTGATTGACATGGATGGGATGTGTGGAAAAATACCGATAGAAATTGTAGATCTACAAATTATGTAATTTATTTCCTTTTTCAATACTTACCTTATATCAACTTTGAAGGATATATAATTTTCGAACTTTTATATAAGTATTTGAAATTCAATAGTAATAAAATTTATAATAATGAATAAATACCTTTTTTTCAATGTTTATTGGAATTATATTGTTAGCATCCCAGAATTCCTGTTTGATATACTAAATTTATTCATCCAATAAAACTGTAAATTCTTAGACTTCAAATTGAGTTTTATGTATATACGTTTGATGTATTAAAAGTATTTGGTGTTCGCCGCTTATAAGAGCTTTTCAGGTCTTTGAAATAGAAGAGAAGAAGAGAAGAGAAGACAAGTCGCTCGAAGTCGATCAAGGATCAAGTATTGTACAATATGATTGATTGATAATTACATAGAGTATTTATAATGGAGCTATTGAAAGCTAAAAGGTGTCATATGCTACCAAAGTAATTTAAAGACGCAGAATATATGTAAGATATTTTAAAGTTAGGGTTAAGTTTGTAATTCGTTTTCGATTTTAAACTAGCAATCGACCAGGTGAAGTAGCCGTGAACTTCGTGATTTACTGGGGGTTAAATATCGGGGGAAGATTTTAGTCCAAATGTGATCTAAATAAAATGATACCTTAATTATCTAGCGCAAAGGCTGGCAATTGATAGAATGTTTAATAAAGCTGCAAGCCTGTTTTCACATAAACGTCAAAGTACATTTAAATAATAATCATAAAGAGAGTCATTAATCATACATAATACATATACTCTGAATCAATGGAATATTAGGTACTGTAACACCTTTGTGATATCTGCCGGGAGTACTTGGGATCTGGCGTAGCTTTTGCTCCCATGGCATTGTTATCTGAAAACCCTAATTACTAACTGTTTCTAACTATACTGTGCCATCTGGCTGAAAGGAGAAGAAATATGAACACTTATAATAAATAGCAATTAAATCTTTATTGCGCAGTATCTTACATATTTACATTCTTATGTATAAAACCTAAGCCTTATTTACGAGTTTGACTTTCATTCTTCATATCTGAATGTAATCTGAAAAATCTATCATTTTGTCAAACAAGAAAGTTCCTTTCTTGTTTGAATTTTAACATAATATTTTTCTTAATAGAAAAATATGTCAAACATAGAGGTTTCATTTGGAATATGGAGTTTCCATATTACATCATCCCCTCTCCCCTAAAAGAATTTTGACTAAACCTAGGCAAAATTATACAAACCAACAAACATAATTCAGCTACCTAACGGAGGAAATTATCATAGACAGAAATACAGATCTTTCTTAAGATGAAATAACTTGATCTTAAAGATAAAAAAAATTCCATAAAATCTAATCTCAATATTCCAGGTGCAATTTTCTTACCGCTTATTAAGATCCAGCTGTCCATGGCCAAAAACCCCCGAAAAAAAACCATGGCGATCTGTTTACGCAAATAATCAAAAAAAATATTTAATCTACCTGCCTATCATCAGACATAACATACAAATTAAATCTAACATAATAACATATCTACTTTATACATTGTATTTCAAAGCTACCTACCTAACTTATCTCGTAGAAACTTTCATTTCATTCTAAATACTAGTCACAGAAATGGAATTATATTTATATTCGATTTTGTTCCTTATCCTGACTCGTCAATTAATCCAATTCCAGCAGAACACAAAGTCAAAATTGTATCCACCGTGATTACATCAATTGAAGTATTAAAGGCCAGTGTGAGGAAAATAAAACCCTCTCTAATCGATTTAAAGAAATTCCAGCTTTGACTACGACGTACACAATTCAATGATGGCAACGCTGATTTGTGTTGTCAAAGATCTTTCACTCCGATTTTACCAGATTGATTCATCCTCTAGACTCCCTCTACGACCTGACGAACTTGGAAGTACAAGCCAGACTGATAATTCATCTAGCCCACATATGCTATGCATGTATGTGTTTATAGCTTGTATCTCCTCATCCAATCATTACTCGAGTTTATCCGAATCTGAATTCAATCGCTAACTTCCCTCGCAAACATCTCACATCATTCCATCATCAGCCTAACTAAAGAAAAAAATTATTAATTAATTCGGGCGTCTCCCTTGCATTCAGCCGCAGTCATCCATCCTGGCATGCTACGCATATCTTGTTAGGAGCCTTCATTTGGTTTTAATCCTCTCACTGATACCCATCGCATATCAGACTTAAAATCAGCAATGCCACCTGTGCACCACATTGCACCTATTGTCCGCTTCTTTGTTCACAGCATATGAAATAGAAAATATATTTGTACATATGTTCTTATATTGGAGTTATTGTCGCATTGCATCCCCTCAATGACCTATCATAAACCTATAAACCTAAGGAAAAGTAACCATTCATTACTACCTAACCATTTACGTTACGTACGTACGTTGTAACCTCTCCGTGACTTATCCTAAACCTATATCCCTACATCAAGCTACCTATATGCATCCATATATGCAAACCTACAACTATTCAGTGCCCATCACTTAAGATCATCCTACTCCGAACCTACTCCGTAAATAATTCATCCACCTATTATAAATAAACCTATATCACCTTATGTCACATTCCATAACCACCGCATTTTATTCACTCGATACGCGAATCTCATTCATTTCCTTATACCAGTATTCCCCTAATCGCGTCACTACACTATTCCTTCGATGCATGAACATTATCCACGATGACTTGCTCATCTTGGACTTATTCAAATAATAACCAAAATCGAATAGGTATATTAATTATTCAAAATTCCCTACCATTCTTCTAACAATGCGACGCAAACCTCGATTGTCAAATAAACTATTTTGTGACGCAAACCTCATTACACGATGTTGTCAAATGGAATATTTTTCTTATTTTGACAACCGTCAATATAATTTTTATTTTACTAAATTATACAATGTAAAAATTTTATTTTACATTATTACCATAATATACATTACATACACATACCTAAGCACGCATTATATATTACAAAATGCATCCTATATCTATACTTTACGTCATGTATTTTACATTACATACACATACCTAAGCACGCATTATATATTACAAAATGCATCCTATATCTATACTTTACATGTATTTTACACTAACTATATACGACAATATTTTCGTCTCCGCCATCGCTTTAATTCCGTGATTATAAATCATTTAAAAATTCGGAAAGGCCATCCTTTCTTTCTCTAAACCTACTCAGCGCGTGTGCTTTGAAGTAATCACAGTTGAATATATATCCGCTGAACATCTCGTAGCCAACTCCGTAAAAATATAATAAATGCAGTAACTCTTATGGGACAATACACGCAGCAATTCTTATGAAACAATACACGCAGCAATTCTTATGAAACTTCTGTAGCCCTATATCAATTTCTTCGCCTTCCTTCTGAAGGACCATCGGAAACCCATACATTGCATAACCTGACGACGGCACGCGGGGGCAGTCACCACACACAGGCCATCTTCTAACGTAGTTGTCCCCATTCTAACGTAATGCGCGTAATGCCCCCCATGAACCATAAAACATGACCACTTAACTTTCGATTTTGTGCATTTTCGGATATGCACTATACATATCCTCTCTCCTCTTCCTCTTCAGGGTTTTGCGCTGCATCATTGTAACGCTGGTTCCCTCTTCGAGATCGACCGCGACGCACCCACCATTGTAGTATCGCTAGCCGCTATTCTGTAGACTGTTCAGGGGCGTAGTCAATATGCTAGCGATATTACCTAAAAAATCTATAAAAATCCTAAAAGACCCTAGATTATTACTGCCTAATCTTTCTTCCCCATCTGGGTTAATTCTATCCAATGAGATTACACATAAAAACACTTGGAGGTATTATCGAAGTATTTATTCATCACATTAAATACATTTATCTTAATATAAAAATTAAAGCCTAACTAAGAGAGTTCGTCATTCTTTCTTTCTCTTCTTCATATCTGAATGTAATCTGAAAAATCTATCATTTTGTTACTTTCTTGTTTGAATTTTAACATATTTTTCTTAATAGAAAAATATGTCAAACATAGAGGTTTCATTTGGAATATGGAGTTTCCATATTACAGTACCTACGCTTCCACCCTGAATTTTCGATACAAAAATATCTTCCAGAAAATCGTGATTTTTATGTACACTGATATAAATATGAATCTAGACATTCAAAATTTACTATAAAATAAGTTTATACAGATAGCTTATTAGACTATAATATGCACTAAAAACACATTAGATTGCATGTACTTAAAAGCGTTTACAGGAATTTAGAGAAGTAAATTAATGTTAGCAAAATATTAGGCTGCGGTCATATTGACAATTCTTAGCGATGCTGCTATGTAATTTTTTGTTAGAAATATTGTCATACATTTTTTTAAAGTCAAAAAGAACGACATGGTAATAAAACTCTTTTCTTTTCTTCGAAACAGCGTACACAACAAACAAACGATGTGACATTTTTACTTACGTTATAAACAAAATTGCCACTTTTCTTGGCGATATATACCGACGGCCATTGACATTAGCATAGAGGTTAAACAGATGCGCTCCCCTTCTTTCTCCTCCCCATCTCCATAAACCACCGACTACTTACACACCGCACGAAACGCGACAGCTTAGCTATCACTTTACGCGTGTATCGTATGCGTGTGTCTCGTGTAAGCGAGAGGCACCAGGCACAGACACATGCAAGCATGCAGCGTGGCACTACCTCTTACAGCATATATTTAAGCATATGGTTCGTTTTTACCGTAGGCTAATGTGCAGTATAATTTGTCAGTAATACATAGTACGAAACTCCGCACGTGTCTCCTCAGATAGCGAGTGTTAAGTGATAAGCATATTATGGACGTGAACTAATTTCTACTCACTCACTATCTGACTTGCGTATGTTATGTAATAACTTTATATTGTGGACGTCATGGAATAAAGGGTATTTTTCTAGAAGGTGAAGGGGGACGCGTGGGTTTCCTTCTGCCCTCAAATACCCCCAAAAACGTATTAACCGCACGAAACCGTATTAATATATAAAGTTTAAATATTAAATGGCCCCCCGTGTGTATCGCGGCAGCTGGTATCATGGATAGTATCCCTAGTTTGCGTTGATTGGTTGCGGGTGGTCGCTTGTTCACCCCTTACATATACATATATAAGACGTATATATGTAACTACACATATTTAATATTAAAAAGCAGCCTTAAAAGCACTAGTACCACAAATTTTGTAGAAATTTGTGGTAATAGTGCTAGTAGAATTTTATGTAGCACTCATTAGTCATAAAACATGACTTCTACTTGCATACGTGTGTATGTTAGTAGAAGTCATGTTTTAGATCTCTCTGTGAAATATTAGCGTCCTATCATAAATATTGTAAGGCATATAATGTAATACAGAAATTGGACCTGTAACTCTATTTTAAATAAAAACTTTTTGATTTTGATTTTTGATTAATTTTGATTTTGATTCGCCCAATAAAACTGTGAATTCTTAGACTTCAAATTGAGTTTTTTGTGTATATGTTTGATATATTAAAACTATTTGGTGTTCGTCGCTTATAAGAACCTTTCAGATCTTTGAAATACTAATAAGCACTCGCGTAGGAAGACTAGTCGCTCGAAGTCGATCAAGGATCAAGTATTGCACAATATGATTGATTGATAATTACATAGAGTATTTGTAATGGAGCTACTGAAAGCTAAAAGGTGTCATACACTACCAAAGTAATTTAAAAACGCAGGATATATGTAAGATATTTGAAAGTTAGGGTTAAGTTAGTAATTCGTTTTCTATTTTTTACATTAAACTAGCAATCGACCAGGTGAAGTAGCCTTGAACCTCATGATTTACTGGGGGTTAAATATCTACAGATATGTTACGAAACATCTGCCTCTTAGTCTATACGAGGCGTCAATCATCCAAATCAAACCAACTTAATCAAAATGAAAAAATAGCATAAGTTTTTAGTCCAAATGTGATGTAAATAAAATGATATCTTTATTATCTAGTGCAAATTGATAGTATATTTAATAAATCTGCAAGCCTGTTGTCACATAAACGTCAAAGTACATTTGAATAATAATCATAAAGAGAGTCATTAATCATACATAGACCCCTAATCTATGGAATATTACGCTTCCACCCTGAATTTTCGATACAAAAATATCTTCCAGAAAATCGCGATTTTTATGTACACTGATATAAATATGAATCTAGACATTCAAAATTTACTATAAAATAAGTTTTAGTTTTTTAGTAAATTATACAAATTATATACAAATAGCTCATTAGACTATCATAGGTTTGCATGTACTTAAAAGCTCAGCCATACGTTCCGTAAAATGGAAGCAAGTTGCTTATCTCGTTTACAGGAATTTAGAGTAGTAAATTAATGTTAGCAAAATATTAGGCTGCGGTCATATTGACGCGCGAATTCTTCGCGATGCTGTTGTATAATTTTTTGTTAGAAATATTATCATACATGTTTTTTAAAGTCAAAAAGAACGACATGGTGATTAAAACTCTTTTCTTATGTAACAGTGAAAACAGTGCAGCGTACACAACAAACAAACGATGTGACATTTTTACTTACGTTATAAACAAAATCGCCACTTTTCTTGGCGATATATGTATACCGGATGCCATTGACATTAGCATAATGGTTAAACAGATGCGCTCCCCTCCTTTCTCCTCACATCTCCATAAACCGCCGGCTACTTATATCGCACGAAAGGAGACAGCATAGCTATCACTTTACGCCGGTCTCGTGTAAGCGAGAGGTACCTCCCCGGTCGTGGCGGCCCAATTCGGCTGCATGCAAGCATGCAGCGTGGCACTACCTCTCACAGCATATATTTAAGTATATGGTTCGTTACGACCGTAGACTAATGTGCAGTATAATTTGTCAGTAATACGTAGTACGAAACTCCGCACGTGTCTCCTCAGATAGCGAGTGTTAAGTGATAAGCATATTATGGACGTGAATTAATTTCAACTAACTCACTATCTGACCTGCGTATGTTATGTAATAGCTTTATATTGTGGATCGTAGTAGAAAGACGCTATGGAACAAAGGGTATTTTTCTAGAAGGTGAAGGGGGACGCGTTTCCTTCTGTCCTCAAATACCCCCAGAAATGTATAAGCCGCACGAAACCGCGATCATAATATATAAAGTCCAAATATTAAATGGCCCGCCGTGTATCGCGGCTGGTATCATGGATAGTATCCCTAGTTTGCGTTGATTGGTTGCGGGTGGTCGCTTGTTCACCCCTTACATATATAAATATATAAGACGTATATTATCTAACTACACATACCTATTTAGTATTAAAAAGCAGCCTTAAAAGCACTATTACCACAAATTTTGTAGAAATTTGTGGTACTAGTGCTAGTAGAATTTTATGTAGCACTCATTAGTCATAAAACATGACTTCTACTTGCATACGTGTGTATGCTAGTAGAAGTCATGTTTTAGATCTCTCTGTGAAATATTAGCGTCCTACCATAAATATTGTAGAGCATATACAGGGTAAGTATTTATTCAGTGCACAAATTTTTTCTGCGTGTTATATAGGGTCTGTCGTAAATAATGGATAACCCGTGACCTGTAGTTAGTACGTGTCTAAAACTGTAAGAAAAACGTATTTTTTTTCTAGACTTCCTTACCGTATGAAAATGGCTTAGTCTTTTATACTTTTTTATAAATTTCGCTACTTTTTACATTCATTCTGTTGCCATTTCATCAAATTTAGGTATTTCTTTGTTATTTTTGCAGTATTGTTTTTCTAAAGACGTGTGCTATTTAATTTTAGTAACATTTGAAGTGTTTTTGATGTTAAACATTTTCAAAATCGTCATTTTAAGATTATTTCTACCAATTTTTTTCTTAACGTCAACTTTTGATAGTTTACTGTGAAAAAAAAAAGTACGGTGCTAGGGCTGCCCATGATCTTAATAAATAGTCTAGTAATTGTAGATTTTAAAAAGGTATAACAATGTGTACTTTACTAGCAATATTAACTTATAGGAGCGAAATCAATATCAAGACCAGAATTTTAAATTTTTAAGTATTGTTAAAAATGGTTATAAAATTTTGTCATCATGATTTTATTTTATCAAGATACTTTACACAAACAATATGGGGCCGCTCATAAGGAGTTTCAAAAGAAAAACAGATTGTTTTCAGTATAAAAAATATCATAACTCCATAGTAATAAGTGTTCAAATTTAAAATAATTGTTGTGCTCTAATTGTTACATGCGACAAATATGTTGGGTCAAGTTTATTCAAAAAAAAGCATCATCAGGTAAAAAAGGCACAAAGACTGCAATACAATTAAAATGAAATGGATTGGCTATGGCTCAGATATGTATTTGGAGTTTTTAATAAATACTTTGCCTGGATTATTGCAAGATGTTCCACAGGAGATAAGAAACGAGATGTGGCTACAAAATGATGGGTGTCCAGCACATTACGCATCTACATCGCCTAATAAAAGATCTTTTTATTCGACGTACATAACCGGCTTCTTCAATTTTACTTGCTGCTACTTGTATGCGTACAAGCAACTCTTCCACAGAACTTAAAGCTTTGCTGTTCACTTTTTCCTTTATACAGCCCCAGTAAAAAAAGCCTAACGGGCAAGGTCTGGCGAACGTGGAGGCCACAAAATTGGACCCAATCTACCTATCCTAGGTGGATATGTATTATTTAAATGTTCCCTTACACGAAATGCGTAATGTGCTAGACACGCATCATTTTGTAGCCACATCTCGTTTCTTATCTCCTGTGGAACGTCTTGCAATAATCCAGGCAAAGTATTTATTAAAAACTCCAAATACATATCTGAGCCATAGCCAATCCATTTCATTTTAATTGTATTGCAGTCTTTGTGCCTTTTTTACCTGATGATGCTTATTTTTGAATAAACTTGCCTAACATATTTGTCGCATGTAACAATTAGAGCACAACAATTATTTTAAATTTGAACACTTATTACTATGGAGTTATGATATTTTTTATACTGTAAACAATCTGTTTTTCTTTTGAAACTCATTATAAGCGGCCCCATATTGTTTGTGTAAAGTATCTTGATAAAATAAAATCATGATGACAAAATTTTATAACCATTTTTAACAATACTTAAAAATTTAAAATTCTGGTCTTGATATTGATTTCGCTCCTATAACTTAATATTGCTAGTAAAGTACACATTGTTATACCTTTTAAGAATTTACACATACTGGACTATTTATTAAGATCATGGGCAGCTCTAGCACCGTACTTTTTTTTTTCACAATAAACTATCAAAAGTTGACATTAAGAAAAAAATTGGTAGAAAAAATCTTAAAATGACGATTTTGAAAATGTTTAACATCAAAAACACTTAAAATGTTACTAAAATTAAATAGCACACATCTTTAGAAAAACAATACTGCAAAAATAACAAAGAAATACCTAAATTTGATGAAATGGCAACAGAATGAATGTAAAAAGTAGCGAAATTTATAAAAAAGTATAAAAGGCTAAGCCATTTTCATACGGTAAGGAAGTCTGGAAAAAAAATACGTTTTTCTTACAGTTTTAGACACGTACTAACTACAGGTCACGGGTTATCCATTATTTACGACAGACCCTGTATATCGATAACTAAGTACATTTCCGCAAAAAAAAAAGTAATATTTTTTTAAAATTATAATATCAAGAATATCCCACATTTGCAAAATGTATTGTCAAAGGCACCGCCCGCGCAGCTCGCCGCTCGCCGACTGAGCGGGGACACGACACCATGTAGGTATTAAGTGAGAGATAGTAGGGTGTCCATACACTTCGTTATTTTTTGGAAACATTAAACTGGCCCTAGGACATAGAGTTTTTATTGGAGATCGAAAATAAAAGTGTAGTTAATGTTGCTTTATGTATGTAGACAACATATCGTAATTTGTGCACTGAATAAATACTTACCCTGTATAATGCAGAAATAGGACGACTAAAATAATATTTTTCATATTATTATTTTTCTATTGCACATATAGAAAATCTCTTGCCACCATGTTTGCTTGAAGAAGATGACTGCAAATAAAAATTAAACACTATAATTACAGTAGTACACTGGTACCTAATATAATTTAAAAGGTAGTCCAGGTAACCAGACTTTGATATGGA
>LUGF01015086.1:38029-56237 GCA_001625245.1 Calycopis cecrops | reverse complement strand
GCGAAAAAAAAAATCATTCAATAACTCAATTGATTGCTCGTCTGTCAAGACCTTTTTCTCAGGAAGGCGTGGAAGGATCATTGTGAAAGGAATGTGAAATACTGAGAGTGGTAAGCATCCGGCAACTCATGAATCATGATCTCGCCCTGATCTGGAATCGGGATCACGAGGCGCACGGGTCGAACCAGAAAGAAAGGTATTGAGGTTTTTCAATTTTTAGTCTCCCCTTACCGCGCGTGTATACATAATTCAAGCGGCTGTAAGTAGGTACTAAACCGTAAATGAATAAATACGGCAGTAAAGGGAGAGTGCGGCCTGGGTAGCTGGTTGCCTATTCGAAGGGGGGAGAAAAGGATGGGTGCAAATGTCCGTGGGCGTTGCGTTGGGCGGGCTCCAAATTGTCTACTTGCTCTCCTACTACTAAGTAGTTACAAATATGCAATAGCTTGCATTCATTCGGACCCACACAAAAATACACAGAGGTTAATAGACTAGAATCCGACTGCGCCTTACCTCTAGGTATACAAAACAGTAGCATAGGTACAAATATTTTAAAAAAGGTCATTAACCTCATGATAGAAGTAATATAGAAATAGGGAATGGCATATAGGAAATTCGAATTGAAAAACACTTGTCTTGTAAGACCTATAATATCATAAATAATGTGCCACGACAAGAGACTTCTCGTTTATAATTGATGGTTTCCTTCATTCTTGTAAATCTGTTTTCTCTGTTGGTGGAGCATCATTCAGTACATCTGGCTTTGTCCAGGTTTGGCAGACGCAAGCCGGTCCCTGCCCGTTTCCGCTGACCTGCTGTCCTGAAACGAAAGACCCTTGTCCACCGCCACCCATCTGACTTCCTTGAAATTGATTGCCTGTCTGAAACTGTTGATTGAACTGACCATTTTGGTTCTGATTTTGGCTGAACTGTCCATTCTGATACTGATTTTGGTTAAATTGTCCGTTCTGGTACTGATTTTGGCTAAGCTGTCCGTTCTGGTACTGATTTTGGCCAACTTGTCCGTTCTGGTACTGATTGTTTCCATAAAAATTCTGGCTACTTTGACCCGTCTGCCCTTGATATTGGTTACCTCCCTGAGAGCCCTGGGTAGATATATATTGCCCCTGCACTTTGTTGCCTAGATACTGGGCGCCGCCCTGATTCGCTTGGTATAGGTTACCGTTTTGGTTCCAATTCTGACCTTGGTATCCAGCCTGCTGGTTGTTCTGGAATTGAATATTACCTTGATATTGGCCATTCTGTGCCTGGTTGAAGCCCTGTGGACCCTGTGTGCCCACAGGAGTGGGATAGTTTTGAACACTACCTTGGTTGTAATTCCCCAGGCTTCCTTGGGTGTAGCCGTGTTGGAATCCACTAGCGTATTGTCCACCAGCTTGCACTTGGGACTGAAGTTGATTTTGATTGGTTTGTCCATTCCACGTGTATTGAGGACCCGGCTGGGTTAGGACGTTCTGGTAGTTTTGGGTGCCCAGCAAAGGTTTGTTCTTATGACTCTGCACTATCTCGATTACGCCTCCCAATATTTTCTCTGGAATGTGCAGCGCGCCTGTCCTGGCTTCTTTTGTGAAGGCAGATATTTGCGTCAACGTTGCAGCCTGGAGAAATTAGAAAATTATGTTAACTTGCCGACACTGATTATATTTCTATATTAAAAGAAGCGAAATGAGAAGTTAGTCTTTTAATGACCACCGCCCATATACATTCGCACAATTAGGTATTATACATATGCACTGCCCTCCTTTCGTCTTCCTCTCCAATAGGCCACCGAAAACTCGCAAACTGTATGAAACGCGACAGCTTATATGCCACTTTAGGGCTGTATCTTGTGAGCGAGAGGCACCTCCACGGTCGAGCCAGCACAATTCTATATTGGGGTCGGCGGCTTAATCTGACAATGAATCTTAATTTGACAAGAAAGCCAGTTTTTGTAGAGGCTGCCTTCTAACTTCTGCAACACAAAACGAAGATTAGGAAGAGAAGATTAGGACGAATTCGAATACACGAATCCGGGTTTCTTCACTATAAATCGTTGTATAATGTAACCTTCCCCGTAATAGTAGTTAGAAAATAAACTTAAGTTCGAAAAACTGTCTGTGTGCCTGGATTGTGCCGGATGAAAGTCTAAATAGATAACGACTAGACCATCGAGGCTCTATATAAAGCTTAAAAAATAACAGCACATAAACTTACTAGTATGTAGATTTTCAATGCCTCCATGTTACTGTAGACAAGACCTAAGGAGCGGTAAGGAGAGATTGCCGAAAAATTTACAAGGACACACTTTTATAGTGTACGGGTGGTCAGTGGACCAGCGCAGCGCATCAGGGCTGGCACCTGATAGTTTATTTATTAAAATTATTATTTTTTACTAAAAGTATAGAATAATAATAGTGATGGAAATGTTATTAATGATGCCTTTACATTTTTTTATATAACAAAGGAGCAAACCAGAAGTCGGGCCTCTCTCTCACTCTCTCTTGATGAGAGGGCATAGTAACCGTGGCTTGAGCCACCAGGGTGAAGCCAAGAGGGATCCCAGGAGGGGACGCTCCGAGTGGGCTAGGCCCCATGGGCCCGCTCTGGATGAGTCGGACGGGTGAGGGGGTCGAAATGTTCTGGCCTCCGCAGCCGGGACCCCTCCGGTAGGAGAGATGTCTCGGTGTGTCGTTGCCGTGTGTCCTGTCTCCGAACGAGGGTGCACAGTTAGATGCGTCGGCGGTGGGGTCGCCGAGGAAGAGAAGATGCGGTGTGTCGTTGCCGTCAATGTCGGAGAACCTCCACCCGTCCCTCTGTATCAGCAGATGGCGATGTGGATTTGGACGACCGGCGTGGTTTGCTCCGTTGGAACATTGGGACCAGGGATCAGGATGGGAACCTGACCCCATTGCACGGTTCTGACGTGGAGTTCAGACTGTTCAAAGGCAGCCGGACAGTCCCCAAGTAGCAGGAGTCTGGCCTTTTTACAAAGGTCGGCCTAACGCTGGAGGGATCCTCTTGCTTATAAATCTAGGACCCTCCAATGATAACGGCTGAAGGCACCAGCCAGGGGGTAGTCGGTAGGAGCAACCCAGTTGTCAAGCCTGACACTGCAGCGGTTTAGCCACCCGGCTTCTGGGTAGCGTGCATAAAGGTATTCCCCTGTGTTACCAAAAAAAGGGACTCAACCTATAGTCTATAGGTACTCAAAATGACATAATTGTTTCTTAAGTTTATTGTTAATTAATTTTATATTTTTTTACCCTATAGCATTTTAAAATAGTTTTAAATTTATTGCTTTTTTCGACAGTTCCTATGGCCGCCTGTTTTTATATATGTAATTTGTAAATATTTTTAACCATGCGACTTATGAACTAATTATAAAAGAAACGTTAATTAATTATTATTACAAATATTAATGTATTAAAGTTTTATAATAATAAAAATAATTATTAATTATCTACGTAGTTGGGTGTTGTCGCAGCCCTGAAGGACGTTTCATCCTCACACATGATTGAAGAGCTGTGCCGTGTGCGTTATCTCGCCCTTGATACTTGACGGAATACCGCTATATAAAACGACCATCTCTAGTGTTGTCACATGTTTATCGATAATATTCTAGATAAAATCATATTTCAGTAGTAAATTAATTGACTAGCATTTCCCATGTCAGTACTTCCACGATACATATTTTTAATTGTAATGCAAATTTGTAAAATATTTTTTACGTATCATTATGATGGCATCGAATTATATGCACTAAAAATGGACAAAATATGCACAATATGCATATATCATAAATAAGAATTTATATTTATTTTCACATTAACATACTATATTATTAATATTAGCTGCATATATTTAAATATAGATCATATTTTATATTAATTTCATAGTCGAATCAGGAAATAGTACTTAATCTGACGGAAGTTTATTTTAGGATCAGCCAAATGTGCTTGCAAAAGGAAGCTCATTCGTTGCTCGCAAAGGGCTATTTAGATAATTTTCCAACAATTAGATTCGTTATGTATCGTCTTCATGAATCTGTCATTTCATTAGCTGATATCCATATTAAATGGTTCGAGAGATCAGTGCATATTTCACTAACTACTTCTTCGTAGATATTTAGAAAGTAGGTCTTTCAAATTGTGGATTCTTTAGGAATTATCTGATTAATGCAATAATTCTTAAGGGATATTTGGCATACTTCATGTGCGCGCTTAGTTACTGTGAGGCGGACCTGTGGACAACTTATAAATCACGCTCAACGCGTATGATTTACTTTAATATTATGTATGAATATCAAAAACTACTGAAATAAGCACTGTCACTGAAAAAGTTGGTACCATAATATGTAATAGCGCAATAAAAATAGCATTATATGTAAGTGCATAGGCAAACATGCAAATACTTAATTTATTTTATAATCCGAGGTCTACCTATCATTTATGTATGACATTTTCCACACAAAAATGCTAAACAAATCTAGACGAAATTCGATACTGACGTGGTATTCGATAATATGTGTACGTAAGGTATACATCTGTATATTGTTTGTGATTATAATAAATCAATGCAATTATGATCTTTAATATATATTTAAAAGATTACTTAACTTAAGCAGAATGATATATCAACCTTCATTATCAGAATATTTTTGTTTTGTCAGGGCTTAAAACCTCAGAGGATAATTATCATTCGTCGCAAACGCAACACGAAAAAAACATCGACATCGACAAACGTGCGTCCATCCCTAAACATTATGATTGACGCTTGCACCGGTGCGAAAATGTCTGTACGTATTATTTTTCACTTGAACAATAATAATTATGAGAATCATCTCTGAAGCGAAATTTATCGACATAACCTTATTTAATAAGCGAGGAAGGTGCCGCTTAATTTTCGGCCGCATATATCATCGTTATTATAATTATTATCGTCAAATCACTAACCGTAAACTTATGGTCCGCTTTAGTAGGTTTTTTTGGATGCTGCATTCAGGATGGATTGGGCCGGCAGTTGCTTTTGTACAAATGTGTTGGTCTGGTTAGTTCAAATAAGTGTTATCGTGACATAGGTATAACTAATTTTTAGAGTAGCCACATAATACCCACAAAAAATTAAAAATACATTCAATAAAAAAAAAGAAAGCACTAAGATTTTGATGCTATTTTTGATTAAATACTCAAACATTTAATTCATCAATATAATTTAAAAAAATTTTGAAGTGGCAGTCAACGGCAGCCTTAATGTAGGTATTATACTTTTTGCCCATTTACGACGTATTGCAACACATGCACAGGGTAATCATACATTTAATTTAAAAAAATACAGTGAGGCACCGCGATGCCTAATGCCGTTTAATACCCTACATCACTATTAAATGCTGAAATGGATAAGATTTATTACTGAATAATCGTTTTATACATGTAACATGACAAACGTAGTTGGGGCTTTTTTATGCCACAAATGGACATTTCCAAAGGGTACCGATGTTACAACTTTCGAGATGACGGGAGGAAAGGACTTACAACTTTCGAGACTTAGCATGCCCCCAAACAAGATGTGACAAAAATGCCTGGTACGTACAAGTTAATGTTCACTTGTTCGAAAAGATGTCTGCGTGTGAGATTGATATTTTTTATAATCCTAGATAAATCCCATCATTCTATTTGAGCCAAATCTAATAGATATTAACTTCCCACGCTTGTACTCTAGTCTCTATCAAGCCGTTTGTTTTTTTTTTTTAGGTAGACTACGCTGACAGGCTGAAGGCCCAGTGCAGCTTCATCTGTATGAGAGGCGAGTGCCCTAAGGTAGCTCGAGCCTCTGTATTTGTGGTCGATGGGGATGCAGATCCCCCCTTCTTTCCCAGCTAGTCTGGGAGGAGGCAAACCGGATTATTAAGATTAATAGGTTATGCTATTATTATCTTGGCCAGAAGAACAGCGGATGTCCTCCTTTCCCCACCTCTGACGGAGGGGAGCAGCTCACGCGCGGCTGTTAAAAAGTGTCCGACAAGGGTCTTGAGCTAGAAGAGCTCTATGAGCTATCATGACTGGGGGGCCCGGATCCCCCCTCCACCACTGGCACTTGTCGTGTTTAACCTAACTGGTTCGGCGGTTTGATTTGAGCTCTGTAATAAAGCACTGTCGTTATTGACTAAGACTGAACTAACATCGTCGTTCTGGCTATTCGGAGCCGAACGTGTGTGCTGTTGTCTGTCAGGGTGTTGTTGTGGTCTGAACTGCGTCCGCGTCCGGGTCCCCCGGACGGGGTGTAGTGTACCTGCAACGCGGCTGTGGTGTTGTCTTTGTTTGCGTGTTTCTTTGTTACGTGTAACAGTTGTAGTGATATCGTCGTCTTCGTCAGCCAGAACATGTTTGGAACGTCGACCGAAGCCGTATGTGCTACAAAGTATGCAAAGGACAGGACATTTATTAACTTTTTTTGCTAACGCAGATTAATACATTTATGTACGCTACTCAGGTTCCTGGGTGGCTACTGGCCACTGGGTACAGTCATCCTGCGCACTTCGGACGCAATGCCGACTAACCCCTGCTTTCAGCCGCTATAATTGGAGGAGATCTACCAGCAACATGATCTCTCCAGCGACAGGCTGGCCTTGGTGAAAAGGCCAGAGTCCTCCTTGGGGACTGTCCGGCTGCCTTTGAACAATCCCTACTACACAGTTGGAACCGTGCTATGGGGTCAGGTTCCTATCCTGACCCTTGGTCTGGCTGGTCGTCCTAATCCACGCAGCCATTTGCTGACTCAGAGGTAGGGGTGGAGGACCTCACGGCTGATCTTCTTTTAGTCGGGCCTCTCTACCAAGCCTGTCAGGTATGGATAGCCCTGTCCAGCATAGCCTTGGGCATCACAGAGGCACGCAAGTCCCCCACCACGGCAAGGTGGCAGCCTCTTTGGGGGGATCCCTCCAGAAGATGTACTAACCTTATATTAAATAAAAAAGAAATCCCGACTGCATTATGTTATATACTTGTTACATTATATTCTATTATGCTCAAAGTTAAACATGCTATCAAAACGAATTACCGACATCCCATATGTTAAACCCGTCAAACCCTTGCGGACCTCTGACAGGTTGAAAAACACAACCTGCCTGTCATAGCGGGATAAAAAGTATCCTAATTCTAAAGGCAACAAGAGCGCAGCAGTAGAAAACTAGTCGCCACCGGTTTTATCTCCTCTCGAGCACAACTATCTATGCGGTGATGAGAAAACCTTCAACGTTACATAAAGATGGACAATCAGTGGTGATTCAGCCTTGCACTCGTCTAGGGAAGCTGCACAAATCTGCGCTAATTATTTATTATTAAGCCATTGACATTACGAGCAATGGACGTCATCTGCGGGGGAGGATGGCTGATGTTATGTTATACGTAACCATTTTTTACTATTTTTTTTTAAATCACACGCTGCACGGAATCCGACAGCGCTGTCACTACGCTGGTATCGTAAGGCCGACCTCCACGGCCGTGCAGGTCCAAATCCTCCCAGCTGCTGTTGATGATTGGATTGGAAATGCTTTTATTGACCTTTTATTAACAAAAAAAGTTATATGGTTTGTCGTATAGATACTAAGGGCTAGGTTAGGACTCAGTGTCTATTTTTTACCCTAGGTAACACATCCTTCTAAATATTCATGTGACCGGCTGCCTGTCGGTTGTGGAAAGGTTAATTTTGTTCGTCTTTTTTTTAATGGGAGGGGGAGGAGGGGGCACACGGACGAGCAGTCTGAGCCATTTTCATGACTACCGACGCCCATAGACATCCATACAGAAACTACGCAGATGCGCTGCCCTCCTTCCATATCTATAGGCCACAAATCGACGCACGAAACGCGCTAGCATACCTGTTACTTTAGGCATGACCCAGGGGTACCTCTCCGGTCAGGCCCATTTCCGCTGCAATGCATCTACCTCTTAACAAGAGGTAATGTAAATTGAACTAAGTGGGACCCTACTGGCGCGCTACCCTATCAGCCGGCCAGTACGTTCAGTGCGCGCAGACCTCCCGCGCTGGGCTCGTGGGTCCCGTATCATAAAGTCGGTGAGTTTGTTTTGTGTTTTTCTAAAATTCTAAACTCTATAGGAATGTGATTGATCTATGGAATAAAGCTGTTTGTTTGATAGGTTTAATGGCAGGAAGTATTGTCCTGATTTGCAAAATTGTTTCTGTTAGATAGCCCATTTACCGAGGAATGAAAGATGAAGAGAAAGGGTGTGATGAAAACGCAAGGGGCTTATTAAATAAATAAAAAAAATGTGTAAATATCACTGACTGACCAATTTCTTAGATTACTGTAAATGATTTCTGGCAGAATATTTCATTGTAGGGGTTTAGTAGTTAAATGGTAGAATTATTTATCAGTTGTTGTTCAACTATAGCACGACCTTAGAATTTACAACCTTTTAGTTCATTTCAACCTTTGGCTTTTATTTTTAAGGTCTGAGTTCCTTACTTCTTTTACACTTTCTCTAATATGACACAGTACTCGGTCTATCTAATATCAAGGCTTCTTCAAGTCATAGCACACAGAGACCACTTTTTAAATTTAATCTAGTCTACATACCCCTGTCTAAGAGCATCTTAGTGAGAAAAAGACGCATGTCGCACGCACGCAGTATGCACTTCTTCTGTGGACTCCTAATACACATTCTACGGCCCCCTTTTGAGTTAAGGGAAACTGCTTAAGATCATAAAGTTGTGTTTCATTAGACTCCATGTTATCTTGTTTGTTTGCCAGATCTTCCTAAAAAGCTTTCAACTTTAATACTGAACTACGTGAACTAATAATACTAAAATAATAGTGTTTTATAGTTATGTGGTTAGCCTTTGTCGTATGTTATTAGTTATTTTTAATTTACTTACTATTATGAAGTATTCTATTACATTAGAGGGTCTTTTCGCGTCGCACAATGTGTGTCTGAGCTAAACCATTTGATTGATATTAGTTAAGATTTATTTTCGTTTGTAACCTACCCGAGGCTCAGAGAAAGGCAAGCGATAGTCACGGCAGTCTTCATTAAGATCTAAATAATTACTGTTTCATTTAAAAAACCTAAAAAACTAGATATAAATCATGATCGCTGAGATTATGTATCTGAGTGATCATGTGGCCCAGTTACGAAGGTGCTGATCATTTAAGTGACCGTAGCACCTACAAACCTTACGCTCATGAAACGATTTCATCAACATCATCATTAATTTAAGACCTGAGGTGCTTGCCATTCTTTTCTTTGGTCCAGCAGACTCTTAACTTCTCCATAAGATATGCCATTTATGTATCCAATGAAATGTACCCTGCGTGCGTTGCTACGCCACCAACAGCTAAATCAGCATGAACTGTCATTTGAATATATGAAGCTCATTGTAATGATGGCGCTATCTGTCTAAAATTGGTCATATCAACTCAGAAACCTTCGCGGGCTCATGCACAACAACTTTGTTAAAGATCATTACATGATCAAATGCATCGTTTACAATTCTACAGAGGACATAGATACATTCATGTTTTAAGGCTGTCACACACTAAGCAGTTACGATAACATTTTATTAAACCATCCTGCAATATATGTCTGTGCCTAAAGATACTTGACGGTAAAATATAATTTACCTGCGTAATGTGTGATCCTTGAGTTTAGTATAGAGAGAGATATTGACAGATATGCACTCAGATACAGATCTTACCGTATGTGCATAGTGTGTGACAGCCTTTATACACTGTGATTTAAAAGTCGTTTTGAATTGAACCTAGGCTTCAGTAATCCTACTAATATCAATGCGAAAGTTTGTAAGAATGTTTGTTACTCTTTCACACAAAAACTACTGAACGGATTTTTATGAAACTTTACAGTAATATAGCTTTCATATCAGAATAACATAATAAGTTAAAATTTTGAATCATTTTTGAAGTCCGAAATCCACGCGGGCGAAGCCGCGGGCGGAAGCTAGTAAATAGATAATTGTTTCCAGGGTTAATTTAAATAGACTAAGATGACGGTGAAGAAACGACCTTCCGACCTGACGAGCCTGGAGCGCTTCAACCTCTACTACAAGGAGAAGGAGCCGCCTCTCACCAAGAGGCAGAAGATCAAGAGGTACATATGGAACCCGAAGACCAGAGAGGTCTGCGGGAGAACAGCGTCGAGTTGGTGTAAGTATAGTAGTTTACAGTTTATCCGACTAATATATGTGAACTAGCTGTGCCCCGCGGTTTCACCCGCGTTTAATTTCTAAGAAATCCATATAAACTTCAACACCCTATTTCACCCCCTTAGGGTTTGAATTTCTAAAAATCCTTTCTTTGCGGATGCCTACGTCGTAACATCTACCTGGATGCCAAATTTCAGCCCGATCCGTCCAGAGGTTTGGGCTGTGCGTTGATAGCTGGCTATGTCACGTTTGAGTTTTATATATATAGATGTAAGTTTGCTTGTTACGCTTTCACGCCAAAGCTACTCAGTGGATCATTATGACACTTTGTACAGATAATCCTAGAGGTATTAGAAAATTTACAAAAAAAATTAGAAGGGTCAAAAAAAATATTGTAGCAGATATTGGAAATGTTTTGCAGTTCTATTTGTATGTAATGTTCATTGATATTTATTGGAATGTTTCAACGTGAGCAAAGCCGCGGGGAAAAGCTAGTACACATATAAGTGCGCTTAAATTAGTAAGAATAGTTTAATAGGTATAGTATAGCATAAAGTCATAAAGCATTGTTAGTTGTAATCACGTTTGTCCCCCTGTGCAATAAAGAAACAATCTGACATGTAGGACGTACCTATACTTTTGTCCTATCGAACCCCAACGGTAGGATTCTACGCAAGCGGTGCCGTCATAAAGCGGACGTAACACAGCGTGGAATGACGTCACAAGCACGTTTACTAAGTTAGTATTCCAAAGATGGTGTAAATCTCTTCTCTTAAGAAAACTAATGCCATTTGGTCTGCGTAATCAAAGCTCTTATGACGTCATTCCACGAATAGGGTTGCCAGGCCCAAAAATCAAAAAGCCTGACACACGCTCCAATTTAGCCGGAAATTTTGCCCTGAAATCCTGACACACTGGGTTTTTGAAGAAGAAAAACCGGTCAAGTGCGAGTCGGACTCGCACACCGAGGTCTCCGTACCAACGAAAAGTACAGGTTTTCTTAGCGTTTGCATGAACGACAAACTTGTATAAGTATTTTGCGTTTTTTTTAAATGTATTATTTCTCAAAAACTAATAATGATATCTCGCTCAAAACAATTTTCATTGCAAGTTCCAATTGAGATCTACAGAATATATATTTTTAGATTTCTCACTCTCTTATTTTAAGGGGGGGACACTAATTTTTCCATTTTAGAAGCGTCTTTCTTTCAAACAATTGACTCTGACGAAAAATGGTTTTAGTAACCTTAATGCCATTTTTGAAGACCTATTCATAGACACACATCACATATAGTTTGAATGAAAAAAAAATATATGGAGAGCCCCCTTATATTTTTAATATATTTATTTTTAATTCAAAAATTCGAATTACAGTTCACAGAATACACACAACCTACAAAGTTTGAACTACGTAGGCCCAAAAAATGGCTGTGACACAACGGATGGACGAACAGACAGACATGATTCTATAAGGGATTAATTTTTTGCCATTTGGCTACGGAACACTAAAAATGGTAGTTTTGTCTGCATTCATAGTCGTCTTTAAAAACGCAAGCGACTTTAATAAACACGTCAAGAGCCTAACAAAAGCCGAACAGGCCGGAGTTGTAAATTTGACACAATCATAAATAGGCCGACTTGTCCGACTAAAACCTGACACCTGGCAACCACATCCACAGTAACATATTACAGTCGCTAAGCCTTGAGACTGAAGTGGGTCAGTCGTTACGTATGATCCTGCCTCGTAATGGACATCCTGCTGTGATCTGCCTCGAAGGTCGAACTCGTAAACTTTTCCATGTGACCGTCTGGTCTTTATATAACGTCTTTTGGTTATTATACCGTGATGGTTAGACTCTGTTCGAGGTAGTGCCGTGCTACACTGCAGCGGATTGACCCGACCTAGTCCACAACGCTCACATTTTAGTAAGAGGTAGTGCTACGCTGCATCCATGCATGTAGCATGGCACGACGGGGGAGGTACCTCTAGGTTCCTCGATACCGGCACTGCCATCGGAGCTGTGTTGGTTATGATGGGTGTGAGAAAATCACGATAAACCGAATACCATTATAACAGTTGAATATTGGAGGGGAGAAGGAAAGAAGGGCGACAGCATTACAATCATGAAGATAACCATGAGCATCGGCGTCATGAAAACGGCTCCGATTGCTCGTTTTACCATTTTGGTAAGAGATAGTGCCACACTGCATGCTTGCAAGCAGTCCAATTGGGCCGGCACGACCAGGGAGGTACCTCTCGCTTACACGAGACCGGCGTAAAGTGACAGCTGTGTTGTCGCGTTTCATGCGGTGTGTAAGTAGCCGGTGGCCCATGGAGGTGGGAGGAGAAAGGAGGGCAGCGCATCTGTATGACCTCTATGCGGATGTTTGTGGGCGTCGGTAATCATGAAAATGTCTCCGGCTGCTCGTTTGCCCTCCTATACCTTAAAAAAAAAACCATAAAAAAGAGTACCGTAGACGGTTGTAACCCGACACCCGCCTAATTTCCGGATGCCGGCGTGTTTAACTACCAAGGTGAGCTAAGACGCTCTGCCGGAAGCTCGAATTGAGTCAATGAGCCCATCCGGAGGATCCCTCTCGCTCCCTCTCGCTCCCTCCTGTTCCCGCCTGCTCCCCCCCGCTCCGCCGGGTATTCAAGGCGTCACACTCGTTATACTATTAAGTCTGTCTGTCTGTCACTGTGATTCACTGATAATGTTGCACTGGTTTGGCCCGGTTTATTTGGGTCTAGCTAACCCTTGTCCTTTTAGGCGTCAAAAATTAATATAAAAATTAAATAAAATATGTATTTATTTTGCAAGGTTACAATAATAAAAACAGCTTTGGAAAAAAACAACATCTAAATCTTGCAAAATCGGTCTCAAACTCGGCATTTGCTGACTGGTGTCGGCACCGATCTTATATCTAATATTCCGATCTTATATCTATTATATCTAACTAGCTTCCGCCCGCGGCTTCGCCCGCGTGAATTTCGGACTTCAAAAATTCCTATATTTTTTAACTTATTATGTTATTCTGATATGAAAGCTATATTACTGTAAAGTTTCATGAAAATCCGTTCAGTAGTTTTTGTGTGAAAGAGTAACAAACATTCTTACAAACTTTCGCCTTTATAATATTAGTAGGATATAGCCTATATACTTCATGATAACGAAGCTGTCTATGTGCAAGAGTGGTTAATGGTTAGCGGTCCAGTGGTTTTGGAGCTTATTCTATACAAACAAACATCTTTCCTCTTTAAAATCTCTATATATACTTATAGGTAAAGTTTTATCTATCTAGGTACAAATATTATAAATGCGGAAGTGTGTTTGTTTGTTTCTTTGTCCTTCTTTCACATCTAATCCGATCAAAGGATCGATGTGATATTTAGTATGGAAATAGTTGAAGGACTCAAGAGTGGCATAGGCTATTTTTTGTTGCGAAAAACCATGCGAGTGAAGCCGCGGATAACAGCTAGTATGTATATAAAATTCTCGTGTCATACTCCTGCGATAAGGGTCTATTCTTATGAAGTTTAGTGCGCCTATCGGGTAGGTCTGAGAATCGACTAACATCTATTTTTCATCTCGATATATCCACGGGATCGAAACTTACGCGGGTGAAACCGCAGTGAGCGGCTAGTTAATACTATAAATACTGATTTGAACCAACGATGTGGCGGTTTACTTCGGCTAAGAAGACCCACCATGTGGTCTTTGCCTAGTGCTTCTTAAATTAATAAGAGGTCATTGATCTCTGTGAGACCGGTAACGCATCTGTTAGACCTCTGGTGTTGCGGATATCTGTGGGCGTTGGTGATCATTTAACATCATGTAATAATTGTTAAATTTCGCCTGATTAAATAATTATAAATTTAAATTAAATTAATTAATAAAATTATTATGTATTATGATTCACATAATTATAAACTACAGCTCCTTTGAAGCGATTATGTTGTGGTATTTTTGAACTAAATATAAAAGACGTAAAGCGTAACTTAGTTAATCTTATAATCAGTATCTTAAGTTAAGTTATAACATAGCAACATAAACGAAATCTTATGTTCAATGGTCCATTAATTTATCTATTTAGACAATGTAGACGACAAAGTATTTATGTTCATCTACAATCGATTATATGGTTTTAAGAAAATACATGCACAGAAAAGTAAACATGTAACCATTACTTATTTATTATAAGCACAGCTTGTAATTTGGTAATAGTGATTTTTCATAAGACATTTTTTTATAGTATAAAGCTTAACCTATCAATATCGGCAGACGTTCCGGAACGTCGAGCCTTAGGCGACGGTACGTGCCCGCGGACGTCTCAGAACGTCCGAACCACTTGTCGTTGTTTTTAATTGTTTTTGTATATTTTCAATTTTTTTTCGTCTTTGGCAACCTTTAGGAACTATTCTCTATATAATCTATTGGCAGATTTTAATGTTTGCGTACGCAGCTTAGAACAAAAAAAAAATAAAAAATCTCACTTTCGTTGGCGTATGACGTATGGCGAAGCAATTTTAGCACCTGTTGGAAGTTTTTGTTGAAAATTAATTGTTTTTTCGGAATAAACCGAAAGTTATATTTATTTACCTTTACTATATGTTGTTTCAGACCGATATTACATAAAATAATAGTATTTTTTTGTAATATAATGATAAAAATCGAACAAACAAAAAACGTTATTTGACAAATAATAATTATATATATTAAATATTAGTATCGATTTCAATATGATAATAAAGCCTATAATTCTTATTGAAATAAGATTGCATATTCTGATTCTTGTAGTAAAAATGATCTAGAATCTATTTTTATTAGTAGTTTTTGACAAAAGATTCTACTTTTCTTAGAAATATGACCTTGAACACGACCGTTTAGCGACCGTTGAGTTTCGCCTCATAGAAAAAAAAAAGGCAATACTTTCCAAACGTTTTGACATAAGTTTTTGTATTGTAAGTGTTTATTTATTATACATCAACGACTTCAGAATGTCTTCTTCTAACTTATAAATAATTTAGTTGACCGAAATGACAATATTATCATACATACATTTACTTAAAAACAAACACTTATGTTTTTTGAGGAAACATCTCAAGATTACACACCTTTGAGATGTTTAGTCGTATCATTTAAAATCTATTGCTTTAGCAGCTATACATATCTACAATAAACTATTCCTGAATGTTGTATCTATATAACAGTATTCAAAAATATGTTGAATACCTGATAATATAATTAGGAAAAGGTTTTGAAAATGGGCGCTCACCGCGCGCGAAATCTGTTTATCGCCGAATTGGTCGCATATGTTTGCGAGTGAAAAAGTATAACTTCTGTAATGATTACATGTATATTTTCTTTTTATTTTTGAAAGACTATATTGTATAGAATATAAGGATATAAAAACAATAATAAAACTCTCATGTTTTAGTTCATAAAACTAATTTATTGTCAACAAAACCGGGTTTTTTTCTATTCCCTTCAAAAGAATGGACTGTACAAAATAAAATATACACTCAAATTTCATTGTGTTTATTTATTCTTATCGGGTATTTATCTCAAATATAAAAACAGCCGCTCGCCATTCCCGAAACATAAACAAAAAGCAGTTATAAACATAAGTGTCGGATTTCAAGTGCCGCGCACACGATGTCTTAACGGTCGCGGGACTTAGCGGATTTTCAACCTTATGGCGCGGGAAGTAATTGTTAAATTTCGCCTGATTAAATAATTATAAATTTAAATTAAATTAATTAATAAAATTATTATGTATTATGATTCACATAATTATAAACTACAGCTCCTTTGAAGCGATTATGTTGTGGTATTTTTGAACTAAATATAAAAGACGTAAAGCGTAACTTAGTTAATCTTATAATCAGTATCTTAAGTTAAGTTATAACATAGCAACATAAACGAAATCTTATGTTCAATGGTCCATTAATTTATCTATTTAGACAATGTAGACGACAAAGTATTTATGTTCATCTACAATCGATTATATGGTTTTAAGAAAATACATGCACAGAAAAGTAAACATGTAACCATTACTTATTTATTATAAGCACAGCTTGTAATTTGGTAATAGTGATTTTTCATAAGACATTTTTTTATAGTATAAAGCTTAAACGAGCAGTCGGAGCCATTTTCCTGCTGCTGCTGATGATGATAATTTAGTTTCTTTTAGATTTAGATTAATCTTCTTACTAGAACTACCTACTTACAGTAGTCAGTTTTTTTTTTAATGGTGTAGGAGGGCAAAGGAGCAGTCGGAGCCATTTTCATGACTACCGACACCCACAAACATCCGCATACAGGCCATATAGATGCGCTGCCCTCCTTTCTCCTCTCACCTCCCACTACCTCTGCCGCTACCGGCACTACCTCTTTCTAAGTTGTAGGTAAATATGACATTTCTTTTCCAGCAAAGATCGCCATATTCTACCTCACCTTCTACGTCGCCCTGGCGATCCTGGTGGCCATCTGCATGTGGACCTTCCTCCAGACCCTAGACGCGCGGCAGCCGCGCTGGCAGCTGGACGGCTCCATCATCGGCACCAACCCCGGCCTGGGCTTCCGGCCCACGCCGCCCGAGGTGGCCAGCAGCGTGGTGTGGTACCGGGGCAACGACCCCGGCAGCTACGACTATTGGGTCAAGGAGCTCTCGCACTTTTTGAAAGGTTTTTTTTTATGGTACCTATAGAGGGGCAAACGAGCCGTCGGAGAAATTTTCCTGACTGCCAACGCCCATAGACATCCGCATAGAGCAGTCTTTCCCAAAGTGGGCGATAACGCCCCCTTGTGGGCACTAGATGCTCAGAGGGGGGCGGTAAAGGGCCAGAAACGACATAATTGTCTTTGAATATCAAGGTGTAAAATAACTAATAAGGGGGTGTTACGAAGTAACTGATTTTCAAAGTGGGCGTTAGACGAAAAAGTTTGGGAACCTGTGGCATAGAGCCTTAACAGATGCCCTCCTTTCTCCTCCCACCTCCATGGGCCACCGGCTACTTACACACCGCACGAAACGCGACAGAACAGGTGTCACATTACGCCGGTCTGGTGTAGCGAGTGTTACCTCCCCGGTTGGCAATGACAATGATGATGATGAACATAATATTTAGGAAGAGGCAGTGCCATTGCAGTGGAGTTCGAGTGGCACGACCGAGGTCATGATACCTTAAAGAGATTTCGTGATGTTTGTGCGTAGCCCGGTGGCCCCTTGGAGCGGTGAGAACAACGATGCAGATGTTTGTGGGCGCCGGTAGTCACCGGCTACTGTTACGCTTACGTTTGCCGCCTCCCTTGATAATATCTATACATATAATAAAACAGTAAAATTTTAGTGTCTGTACATTGAATATATTTACGAAAAAGCAATTGGGGGCGATTTTAACAGTAACAGAACACTTTTCTATGATTTTTAATTTTTTTGTTTGTCTGTTTGTCCGTTTGTTCGGGCTAATCTCCGAAACTACTGGACGGATTTTCATGAAACTTTACATTAATATAGCTTTCATATCAGAATAACATAATAAGTTAAAATTTTGAATAATTTTTGAAGTCCGAAATCCACGCGGGCGAAGCCGCGGGCGGAAGCTAGTTATAAATAAAACCGATCATGAAACTTTGTACACATGAAAAAATAGAAGGGTCAAAAAAAATTGTGGCAGATATTGGAATTCTATTACAGTTCTATTTGAATGTGTTCATTGATATTTATTGAACGGCGGCCGGCAAGAAGCCAGTGGTGTCGCCAGAGACGTGTGGTTGTGGCCTGCGATCTGCAGCCCCTCCAGCCCCTCCTCCCAGCCAGCAGCAAGATTTGTACCTTTACGTCACGAAGCGATTTACCCTTGCATAAGAAGTTATCGCTTTTAATACGTTTGCATAATCCTCCTATACTTATATTACTTATCTTTACAAAATTCTAATTCCCAGCCTACAAACGCGACTCGAACAAGTCCTTCGCCGGCCAGAACATCCACAACTGCGACTTCAAGCTCCCCCCGCCGGCGGGG
>LUGF01015086.1:18376-37993 GCA_001625245.1 Calycopis cecrops | reverse complement strand
TTCGCCTACCACATGTCCACTCCCTGCATCTTTCTCAAGCTGAACAAGATCTTCGGGTGGAAGCCGGAGTTCTACAACAGTTCGGACCACCTCCCCGCCGCTATGCCCGAAGATCTGAAGGAGCATATCAGGAACATGACGGCATATGACAAGAATTACGTAAGTTCATAGGATAATAGTGCTTTCAGCGTTGATTCACACTGGAACTTTTCGCCCTTTCGCGTCGCACTACCGCTGACAGGGCTCGCATCGCTTTTTCGAGCTTCTATTATTTTTGTAAATAAGGTTTATTATTGTTCCACACAGAAAGTTCTCGCCGCGACGCTGCCATTTTGGTGCGAATCAGCCCTAATGGTGCCAAGAATAATGACTTCCTAGGACAGTTATTAACTCTACTAGACGCACATTCCCTTGGATATTTTGACTATCAACACAGAAAATATGTGCCTTTATACTGGACTGTGTGTTTCAATGTATTAAAGGATTGAAACGAAATAAAAAAAAATCTTTACTCACCATCCATTTTTCATATTTGGAATGAGAAAAATATCACAAAGGGATAAATCTGGCGGATGTTTAGGGTGCAACAGTTATTCGTGTCCTATTTCGACAACTTTTGAAGTAGCGGCTGAACCGGACCGTTATCCTTATGAAATAAAACTGTTTTCTTCTTTAAATCTCTCCAATAATGCTTTAGCTTCCATAAATTCATTATTGTCTTGATTTTCAACTTTTTCAAGTCAAGCGATCGATGAAAACAACTGCTAGGCTGTCCTAAAACTACGCCTAGTATCGTCCCTACCATCACGCTACGACCAAAAGTACTCCGCAATACGAGAGTTATAACGTGAGCTAACACCTCCAGAATTTTTTTAACAAATCACATATAATCTATTTTTTTATTTATTTTATAATGCATGTACACAAAACAACGAACATTCTAAAAGAATCAAATAACAACTAAGTTAGTATCTGAATCTAAAGAAGTACTTGTAAAGAAAGATTATTGTATTGTCATTGCCATAAAGATCCTCCTATCTGTTCCAGCTCAACATGGTGTGGGTGTCGTGCCAGGGGGAGAACCCCGCGGACCGCGAGAACATCGGGCCCATCCAGTACCTGCCGTACCGGGGGTTCCCCGGGTACTACTTCCCGTACAGCAACCAGGAGGGCTACCTCAGCCCGCTCGTTGCGGTGCATCTGCAGAGGCCTAAAAGTAAGCATCCTATGTACAGGGTTACTTTTTGGTCACCGGCCAAATTTTAAAATAAGCAAGTAAACATCATTCCAAGGGTGTGTCTGCCAATTTTATCGTCTAATTGTAATATTTTGTTAAATAAAAATCGATTTTAAATGGTCCTTAAACATACATCGATCGTTGTACGCACACGAAATGTATCGACTTCAAGGTCAGTGACACCGGCCGATAGCAACTCGCGAGTCAGATGCCACGTAGTGATCAAGAAATATGTTTATAACATGAGACAAAGTAATTGTATCTAATTATGTTTTTATTTCTTTTTATTTCCTAAATCGAATATATTATTGATTCTGATCCAAACCTGTAAATTTGGCCGGTGACCAAAAAGTAACCCTGTATAACATGAATAGTAGTTAATTGTAAGTTAAGTTATAGGAATCTATTGTAATTGGGTTGTGTCGCCACTGACGTTCACAAGAAATTCACTTACTGCCAAAACTATAAGATCTACACAAAGACAATTTTTACAGAAGGATTAGATTAGGTTCGATCGCTTGTCGTAATACAAAAAAAAACTAAAAAACCATTGGACTGTCACGACTGAGACAGAGACACACTTCTCACTCCGGTGACACCTGCAGTGACAGCTGTGTTGTCGCGTTTTATGCGGTTATGAGTTTCGGTCGCTCATTGGAGGGATGGAACGAGAGGAGGGCAAAAGATCGTCATACAATTATGACGATATCTAATCACTTTAAAACTTACGCTAAATATCTACGCGCCAAATTCCTGCTTATATACCACTTGAAGATATACTTACTAGCAAGTGTACATTACCGGAACCATTACCAAAATAACACTTTCACTTTTACACCCAGAAGTCATTAGTGCGTCTATAACAAATGGCTGATGGCCAACTGTTCTTTTGATCGCTTATACTATAAAAAGCAATGGTGCTTAAAACCTGAACCTCTCTTCTTCTAATCCTACTTTCTGAAGTGACCCTGATATCAATGAATTCTCATTTTCAGCTGGTATGTTGATAAACATAGAATGCCGAGCCTGGTCTCACAACATCAAGTACGACAGGGGAGAGGGCATGGGGTCAGTGCACATAGAGATCATGGTGGAGTAGCCGTAAGCTTAGTCATTAGTGCTTAGTCAGCCAGGCGCCTGGCAGAAACGCTTCAAACCTGGCAGCAGTGTGATGTTCTCTCTTGTTCTTTTTAAATCGATATGAATGAAATAAATGCCTTTGTTGTATGAAAAGCTTTTCATTTATTGTACACTAGATATTTTTCAAAATTTGAAATTTTAGCTGAGCCGCCATTATGTATATTTTTTTTCTAGAAATTATACTTTACGAAGAATATAAGTGTAAAAAATTACATATTAATATTGAACCTTTATTTTACCTCATAATTAAAAAAAAATGCAAATATTTTTTTACAGAATTTCTCAGATGCTTAGGTTAGTTAATGCTTATCGATGTTAGGTTTTTACGAATTTTGAAGTGGAATGACGATGATCTGAAGATAGGGATGTGCACCATTGACCTAGCAACCTTTTTAAGTATTTTTATTATTTAATTTGGATTATATTTTAACTGTAGAGTCTTCTTCTTGTAACTCTATTATTTCTAATTCCTCCTTTCTTAATGTGTATGGAAATGAAATCAGTTACGACATTGCAATAAAATTCATATCCATCATGGTTAAGAAACTTTCATATTTGAAGACATTCTTATCGTATACGAGACGATAATAAATAATAGGGGAAGTATTAGGGTAGGAAACAATTATTGACAGCCACAAATGATCCTTTGGGGACATTATTTATGAAATAGACATATTTTACTGATGATATTGTTTGTTAATTTCCGGGCCGCCATTGTTGGTGGAGGTAGAGAAAGGCGGGGGAGTGGAACTAGGACCACAAGTCTGCATAACAATGATCTCTATAGGTGTCGGTAGTCATCGAAATGCTCCGACATTCTCTTCTGCCATCTTCTTTATACAGTATGTCCAAGAAAAAGGGACACCTGTTTTAATGTAGAATAGGGTACATTAGTAGCATTCAAATACAAAAAGAAATAACATAATATATCTAATAATGAAAAAGATATAGACAAAAAACAAAATTTATTATAACAGCGCTTCCCCTTAACGCGGCGGCTGATCTTAAACGAGCGCGCATTGCACAGTGGTTCAGAGCGACCGATCCCGCGTTTTAAGGCAAAGTGGATCAACGTTGCAGTACTGTTGCGATGCTTTAAATGTTTAAAATTAAAATTATTTAAATGTTTCATTCATATAACAAAAAATTAACAAACACGTCTAGTTTAAAATCATTTACTTTACACGTTTTATGTGTTTTTTTATGAAAAAAGTTTAATATTTTTAAAACCCGCATATCTCCGCAACGCTTATGATTTTTTCAAAAATCCCTTTTGCATTTGAATACTACTAATGTACTCTATCCCCCATTAAAACAGGTGTCCCTTTTTCTTGGACAGCCTGTATATAAAAATGAATGTTTGTCTGTATGTTCTTTATAGAATCGTAAACTATAAACTTGATCCTGTGATGATCTTTAGTAAAGTTGTTGTGCATGAGCCCACGATGGTTTCTTTTCGTGTTAGCAACGCACGCTGGGTACAGCTAGTACTTTATAAATAAAACAAAAATTACCACGACAACCTATTCACTATAATTTTATTTGTTTTATAATTCTTCACTTGTATGCTCATTTCGTCGTGCTTTACTAATATGCCTATGCTATATAACAATAATAATTTAAAAAACAAATAAGTTACAAAGATGACTAGTTCATCACATTGGGCAAAACACACATGTTCAAATAACTTAACAGAATAGATCGACGTTTGTTTGTCTCATAACGTCATCTCACGAACACAAATCAATCGTAAAAATTATGTGAAAAAAATGTAATTTCAAAAGTTTTTCAAAATGGACAAACATGTATATATTTTTTTTGTAATGGACATTATAATTTTTCTCATTTATTTCAATATTTATTTTAAATTAAATTAATGTAAAATGTCGGTAAGAATTTGCTTTAAAATGAAGTGCTTCAAATTGAAAAAGGAGCGCGAGAGTAAAGGTTTCTATATTAATCCTTTTAATTAACAAAAATGCAATTCAAATTTTGTCTATTTTGAAAAGCTTTAGTTATGTTTTTACACTTATTATTTTAATTTATTTAACATAACTTATAATAAATCGACAAACACACATCCTTGAAGTGAAAAGAAAAGAAAAGCTTTTAGAAAGTTCTTACAAGTTAACACTTGATAAAAGTAAGTAAACTTAAATTTCTACCTATTTCAATTGTGAAATTTAAGTAAATAGTATTTAGGTTATATATATTAATACATTGCACTAAATTAGTTCCTAATAAAAACATAAAAATTAAAAAGTAGATTTCAATAAATAAGAATAATTTCGTTGTAGGTCAGTGGCGTAACTACTCTTTGGGGACTAGGGTCCGTAGAAAATCAGATGGGGGATGACATGTTATTTGTAATTTTTTTTTTATCAAAAATAATAAGAATTAGAGTCTCGGATCTCCTTGCGCGGATATGCTCGCATGGCTTGGGGCCCCTTTAAGCAGGGTGCCCCCTTTAGATGGGGGCCCCCTTAATACAGTATGTATTAATATATTTTGTAATATTTTGACGATTTGTAACCCTATAGTTACGCCAATGTAGGTTTATAATTACACTACTTGTAGATATCAAGCTGTACATATTACTAGTCTGTACTAGAAAGTCTTAGACAATGTGTTGTTGTGATGAAGGTATAATCTAAGTTTTCTAATTATTAAGAGGTATCACATGATGTGAACTTTAAATCGTATATTGACCCTGTATTTATTACCTGTTTTGTTTGTCAATAATAATTAATGTGATTAAGTGTAATTAATTATATTTTGGTAGATGCATGTTAGATTGTTAGGTATTTTTCCAGAAATCCTCACTAAGCTGAGTTAGTTTTGTTAGTGCGTATTTTCGGAAAAAAAGTAACAATCCCTACTGGTAGGGATTTGTCGGTGGGGATTTCCGGAATAAACCGTGTAAATGGTTGTGTAAATGAATGTTACAGAAAGTAAACATAAGTTCATTATGTTCTATGTGATATTGTGATTTTTTAATGGTAAAATTATTTTACTTATTATTTCACATATAAATAACATATGTGTACACGTGCCATACACTAACTGTTAAAATTTAATTACAAATGTATCAACGGATACCGGTTTCGTGGGCACTCGGTATCCGTGTGTAATGCAACGAATACCGGTATCGGTGGATGCCCCTTGCAGAAGTGTGTGTTAGTCTATCATGATCTCCAGGTGAGTGGAGCCCAGGCGCTCTTTCAAGCTCTCCGTGTACTGGATGTTCTTCGCCCACGCGCGGCAGCGTATGTTGATTATCTGATGCACTGGAACACAAAGTTGGGAATTAGAAATTGTCATACGTGAGCTAAGGCTAACGTGTGGTTCAAAAAAACACTACAAAAACGATAAAAATATTCTCGATTTGGGTAGTAGTAGCGTTGCCAAATCAGTTGATCAGAAATCAGGAAATACTAAAAAAAAGGCCATGAACATGGTCGGAAAGCGCGTTCCGCCGCCGGGAGATTTGAAAACCCAACGCCTTTTTTCCGAGAGAATGCCGGAATTCCGGGAGAGTTGGCAACCCTAGTAGTAGAGCTATGGCTACATTGCAGCCTAACTGGACGTCACGGATAGCTTTCGCTGCCATGATATCGCATTCTGTAAGGTTTGTAAGTAGCCGGTGGCTAACTTTACAGGGTCATTCATGCGGGTTATTTATTTATTATTAGCTTTTACCCTCGGCTCCGTTTACGCCCGTAAAAAAGTGTTTTTTTAATAAATTGTATCCTAGGTCCTTTCTAATTCCTACTACCGTTAGGTCTGAAAGTCTTTCTAACAGTAGTACCGTTAGACGAACTGAAAGTCCATAAATTATTTACATCTCGTATTTGAGTTCAATATAAAGGTTTCACTGGTATTGTGGTTTCATATTGTTTCATATTGTTTCATTTCATTCGTGGTGTGTGTGTGTACTGTGCTGTGCTATTTATTTATTTATGCTCAAAAAAAATATATCAGCTCATAGATACCGCAGCCCTTCCTGTAAGTAGGTACCTACCATCATAATATGTACCTGTACGAATTGAGTGAGTTAGTGCACTTAGGGTTAACTTACGTGTAGGCTGCAGCAACTGCACCGCCACCAGCGGGCTGAGGTACCCCGGGGTGTTGTCGTAGGGGTAGTAGGTCTCCGGCATGCCCGGCCGGGGCCAGTAGCGCAGGGGACCCAGGGCCTCCACGTCAGCGGGCCGCTCGCCGTGGCAGGACACCCACACTTGCCGGCGCTGGGATGAGTGAGTCTTTATAGTGCGCGTGCGTTAGCATGGCAATACCGAAGTGAGAAGAGAGAATTCTTGAAAAAATCACAAGCGTTGAAGAGATAGGCCGGTCTAAAGTTTTAAAAATATTAACATTTTTTCATAAACAATTAGGCACCTATTTAAGGTTCAGCCTCTGTTAAGGGGAAGCGCTGTTATAGCAAATTTTGTTTTTAGTTGTATCTTTTTCATTATTATATGTAAGTACTTATTATTTTATCTCTATTTGTATTTGAATCCCACTTTAACACAGGTGTCCGGATTGCTTGGACAACCCGTAGATTAGTAACTAAGAGAATATTTGTTGCAGATTTGAGCTTAGTAACGGCATTTCTTTACAGAAGATTATAGAGATCAAGATGGATGATCTCCGTAGTGAAGGCGGGTTCAGGCCGGCGGCGGCGTGAAGTAAAAGCTTTGCTCATATTTCGTATAGTTTCTCTGTCTGAATGGTTTAACTACTCGCAGGATAATGATTACAAAGCTTTTTTTCATTTCTTGTAGAGATGGCAAAACGGTAACAAGTTTAACAACATTTATCTATAGGTATAGGATGTATCTTTGAAATGGGTATACAGAAGTAAAACAATGATATTATATTGCTATTTGTGGTAATCAGGCGCAAAGAAATATATAGGCCATAGACCTAGGCTCTACGCGTAGAGCCTTTTTAAGCTTAAGAATAGCGATATAAAAATCTAGACGCTGTCTATCATCGTATTTGCCGTATCTGTCAAATGTTATTTGTTCTTAAAAACAAAATACCTCCTGTGCGGTGGTCGTGGAGTTGATGTAGTTCTTGATCTCCACGGGCATGTCGTGTGGGAGCTCCCCGGGGTCATCGTAGAAGTCGGGGTTCCAGTCAAATATCTGTAAGTATATCATTATCAGCGTCCAGAAGTCCACTGCTGGACATATGCACCCCACCGAGATCGCCACAAGGCACAAGCTGCTCGCATCCAGCGGCTCCGGGACTGAGCAGGTCATCCGTCCACCGAGTGAACATAAGCTAGGCTATCACAAGTTTATCAATATAAATTAATTTTAGATGTAGACGTCTTATTTTTTTAGTTGAAAATTACTGTAATAGAAGTATATCGTTCCAGCCAACCTGCGTGGTTTTTGGTATGCTTATTATTTAATATTGTAATGTTTTGAAAATAAATAAAAAAAATCCTCGCGAATTGAAGTTTACTGAATGAAAATAAAGCCACTTTATGCATCATTCATCATCATCACATCCAGGTTCCACACATTCCTTTACTGGACGTAGGTCTCTTAAAAAGTAAAGGCAGGGTCTTTTATAGTAGGTATAAGGGAGCGAACGAGGACTCGATGGCTACAACTGCCCAACTCCCCCCTTTCCTCTTCCTTTCCAAAGAGCCACTGGAAACTTACCGCATTATATACAGTCCTAAGATTTACAAATTACAACCCTCTCATGAAGTTTGAGAGTTTTGTTACATATTTTTATAAAAGACATTCATGCAATAAAATCTCTGTGCTCCCTTATAAATTACCTTATTGATTTTAATAATGATACACGGCGTTTTGTCTGCGTAGCCGAATTTGTTCTCCTTCGTGCAGGGTCCGAACTGGGTCACGTTGAACGAGCAGACCTCGTTCCGGGGCGGCTTCACGGTCCCGCAGTCGCGCTGGTTCACGCCCTTGTTGATGAGCAGGGTTTTGTTCTCATACGCTGAAAACAGGTGATAGATTACTACCGCTGCCCATAGACATCCGCAAAACTGGAGGCTTTGCTGGCGCGCTGCCGGCCTTGTAAATAATAGTAAGCTCTTTTCTTGAAGAGCCCCAGGTCATATCGGTTCAGAAATACCGACTGTGGCAGTAGATTCCACAATGATGTTGTGGGCGGTGAGAAGTTGCGCCTGAAACGCACAGTTGTAAATGTAACGAAATGTGTAATATGAGATAGTGTCACGCTGCATGCATGCAGCCGAACTGGGCAGCACGATCAAGGAGGTACCTCTCGCTTACACGAAAGCGGCGTAAAGTGATGGCTGAGCTGTCACGTTTCGTGTAGTGAGTAAGTTGCCGGTGGCCACGGGGGGAGGACGAAGGAAACGCATGTATATAGCGTCTATGCGGATGTCTATGGGCGTCGGTAGTTATTAAAATAGCTCCAACTGCTCGTTTGTTCTTATACTATGTAAAATATATATAACTCACGCGCCAGGAACTGGTTGATGTTGTCGACGTACTTGTCAACTTGCGTGGCGTTGCTGGCGTCGTACCAGATGAGCGCGCCCTCCTCGAACACGAGTGGCCGGTGGCCCATGCCGGGGTTGTCGCCTGTGGTGACACATCAAGGACTCTCGTTTAAGTAAGAGGTAGTGCCACACTGCATGCTTGCATGCAGTCGAATTGGGCCGGCACGACTGGGGAGGTGCCTCTCGCTTACACGAGACTGGCGTAAAGTGACAGCTGTGCTGTCGCGTTTCGTGCGGTGTGTAAGTAGCCGGTGGCCCATGGAGGTGGGAGGAGAAAGGAGGGCAGCGCATCTGTATAGCCTCTATGTGGATGTTTGTGGGCGTCGGTAGTCATGAAAATGGCTCCGACTGCTCGTTTGCCCTCCTATACCATAAAAAAAAAAAAACATGGTTATTGGTTATACAACGCCTCGTAAGCATGTTGCAACGTAATGTACCGGGTTCGAAGAGTCGGGATCAAAAAGTGATATTGGCGATTTCAAATTTCTAAAAACATTCGATGTTGGGAAGTTGGCGATGTTACAACCCGATGTTTTCAAGCATTTTAAGCCGATCCTGCACCTAATTTCTCTCCTATCATATCAAGTTGCCATCCTATCGGTATATGAGAATGTGGGAAGCGGCTTCAAACTGGATGTGAGCTATCTAAAGCATAGGCTCATCGAGTGGCCACAGTCGCCGTCCAGTTTTGGTCACCTGCATCCAGTTTCAGACCTTAAGCGCTGTTGTGGCCTTGCCGTCAGCACGATCACGATCACATAGTACGGACGTGTGTCGCGTGTGTGTACGTCAGACACGTGGATCACATGGACACATTGGGGGAAAAGCTGAAAGAGGCGCCTTTGGAACTCCCCGTTGTTCCTGCTCAATTATGTTATTATTATGGTGTTATCTCTAATTAACTATACAGCTTAAAAGAATAAAAAATGTCAATAACAATCTTGTAGAGGTAATTTCCATTACAGCCTGATTTAGCTCGCATCACGTGGTGGTACACTCACATGAAACTGCCGTAAAGCGATGCTACGCTATCGCGTATAATGCGGTTTTTGAGTTTCCGGTGACTAGGTTGCGCAGCAAAAGGTTGGAAACCCCTGAAGAACTTGACTAAGAGATTCGGCGAGAATGTAATACGGAATCTTTTTTTTTTTATGGTATAGGAGGGCAAACGAGCAGTTGCAGCCATTTTCATGATACCGACGCCCATAGACATCTGCATAGACTACAGATGCGCTGCCCCATTTCTCCTCCCACCTCCGTGGACCACCGGCTACTTACACACCGCACGAAACGCGACAGCACAGCTGTCACTTCACGCCGGTCTCGTGTAAGCGAGAGGTACCTCCCCGGTCGTGCCGGCCCAATTCGGCTGCATGCAAGCATGCAGCGTGGCGAACCCCCTCGGGAACTTACCTATGATAGACTCGGCGAGTGTGAAATATGGAATGTTTCGTGAGATGAAAAAGGTTGGGAACCCCCTCGGGAACTTACCTATGATAGACTCAGCGAGTGTGAAATATGGAATGTTTCGTGAGATGAAAAAGGTTGGGTAGCCCTGAGGAACTTACCTATGATAGACTCGGCAAGTGTGAAATATGGAATCTTCTCGTCCATCGCGGAGAGGAGGCCGCACATGCAGATGGAGAAGAAGATGATGATGCAGATGTACATCACCAAGTATATCAGGCCTATCACACCTGGAACATGACAAGTGAAGTTGGTCACAGTCGATTACTACTTTACAGGTTTTCAGGTTTCCGTACCCAAAGGTTGTAAACCTTATTACAATACAATATAGAATGGATTTTATCGGGGTTATTTCATAAGCTTTACGGCAACAATTTTCGTGTGTGCAGCCGGCATTATCGCGTCCCTTCTAGCCCTGTAAATAAGGCAGCGTTGGCATACTTCTATCGTATTCATTACTGCTCTGTTTCTAAGCCTTACAAAACTTAAAAATAATGCATTTAAGCTATCAACGTTGTGTTTATAGCTCCAATATTTCATCACAGTTCAAGTAATTGACCGGGCCTCGCGTTGCTGTGACAATAAACACATCGCGGTCGTTCTTCGAAATATAATACAGCTTTCTGTTGGACAGAGTATCTTAACTAACTGACTTAACTAATTGACTGCCTCGTGATCTAGTGGTAAGCATGTTCAACCACAGACGTGAAGTCCTGGGTTCGAATCCCGGGTCGGACCAAAAATTGTTACTGGGATTTTTCAATTTCTAATAACAGTCCGGAGTCAGGAAGTTGGCGGTGGTACACCCCCGTGCCTCGGAGAGTACGTTAAGCGGTCGGTCCTGCGCCTGATTTCTCACCGGTCGTGTCGGATTGCCGTCCCATCGGAATATGAGAATGAGGAAATAGAGGGTGCACTTGTGTCTGCGCGCATACTAGTGCACTATACTCGTAATATGTCCTGCGCATCTGGTTCGTCTCTATAGAGACGGCCGCCGTAGCCGAAATCGGCTGGGAGGACATTTTATTTATACTAATAATGTAAAGCTGGAGAGTTTGTTGTTTGTTTGTTTGTTTGAACGCGCTAATCTCTGGAACTACTGGTCCGATTTGAAAATTTTTTCTAATATTAAGTAGTTAGATCATTTTGCGAGGAAGGCTATAGGCTACTGGGCCGACTGGGGCAAAAACAAAATTGGATTCACGTAAACGAAGTTGCGGTTGTCCGTGTTATTTTAACTACAGAGCGGCGAGTGACACTTGACAGCCACTAGCAACTGTACGCAGTGTCAGCCCGCACCCTACGCGACGTCGCGCGTCGGGGCGCGGCTTGTTAGCTTCGTACATAGTTCGTTAGGAGAGCAAACGTTTTACGACAAATTACCAAACCAAACAGCGCCTCGCGGTTTTACTTGCCTAACCTTGATAGTAGCGTGATGGTTACAGCCTTCCTCGCTAAATGGGCGATCTAACACTAAAGGCCTGCCCTTGCCCCATCTGTTGGTCCGATCTGAAATTTTCTTTCAAGGCCTTCGCAGAAGAGGGATTTTTGTATACGGACTTTTTTGTCCGCTAAAATAGATCGCTTACAAAAATGTACCGAGTAACGCAAACGAGGGATTAAAAGTACGCGGTACTTCGCATACATTTTTGTCTGCGGACAAAAGTCCCTCGTCTGCGAAGGCCTTGAAGGAAATTTTCAGATCGGACCAACAGATCTTGAGATTATGACGTTCAATGTCGTTGTTTGTGGGCCGGTTTTAATCATTTGACGTAGATTTCATATGAATGGACATATTTAGATGCAGTTTTTTTAATTCGAATGCCAGTTTCTTATGTGTTTGTGGGTGTTCTTATGATTAATAAATAATTTTCCAGCTGTTTGATGAGAATAATTGTATTTTTGCAAACGGGTTATTTAACGTTCAATTTATACAGTAGGTACTTCTTTTTAGTGTAAAAGGGGAAACGAGAAATCAAGCCCTTTTCATGACAACCGACGCCCATAGACATCTGCATAGAGGTTACGCTTCCTCCTACTCACACCCTGGGTCAGAAGCTACTTACACACCGCACGAAACGCGACAGAACAGCAGAGGTACCCTCCTCGGTTCGCCTACATGCATGTATGCAGCACTACCTCTTATTATATGTACATAATATACTAACGGCTATAAACCTGTGGAATGAAATATTTCGCACGTGAAATCGCGGGGCGCGCCTAGTATCGGGAGCTATAAAGCACCGAGGGCATCAATCAATGTTTCATTGATACTTTTATCTCGTAAAATATTGAGCACGAAACAGCTTCAAATAGATCTGAAGTACATAGAGGTTTTATGTTAGTAGACTAGCAGCGCACTGCGGTTTCACCCGTTTAACTCGCATATCCCGCTACTGTTTATCACAGGATGGTTTATATAGCTCCTTCCTCGGCGAATGGGCGATAACCCAACCCATAACAACGATTAAAAAAAAAAAAAAAAATGTATTATTGATATTATAAACTAATTATTAAAAATAAATAATAAGTACTAAGTATACATAGACATTTTTTAAAGTATGAGGGCATATGAGCAGTCGGATCCTAAAACAAGAAGAAATCGATCGTCCCTCCTAAGCAGTAATGCAGAGAGGAAACTACTTACTTTCGGAGTTCTTGGAAACAGGGCGTTGATGTTCAGAAGTAGAGGGTTAAGGAATGATGCTGATATCTCATGAGTCATCTTTTTATAGTACACTAATTACTAATGATAGAAAATCATCCCATGGCATACCATAGGAATTCGGGATAAAAGCTACCCTATGTGATAATCCTAGTTACTCTCTATGCGTGTGCTAAATTTAATGAAAATCGGTTCAGCAGTTTTTGCGCGAAGGAGTAATAAACAATCAAACATACAAACCTTCGCATTTATTCCGAAAAAATGTTCCTATGGGATGACATGGGATAATTCTTCATTATCCACGTGATCGAAGTTTACGCGGGTGAAACCGCGGGGCGCGGCTACTCTGTAAATACTCTGGGCGTTAATAACGAGCGAGGCAAATCGTCAGGTCGGCTTCCCTGAAATAGCGAGCCGAGCCGGTCACGGTCCGTTTACGTGAGCGGCGCTACACGCTGGTGATGCATCCGTCGGTACTGTAAACACTCGTTTGTATACTCTCGTATCGGGATGCGGCCCTCCCATCTGCGGAGTCCCGCTCTCGACTAGTGTAGGCCAAAGAACTTTCTTAACAATGAAGCTGTTATAGAGTCTGATATCGGGATGTATATTTGGATTAATCCCGTCGCCCGAAGAGCACTCACATCGGGATGCGTCTCTCACATGTGCGGGAGAGAACATAGGTGACCTATGTTCAGCCCACTTTCGAATAATATCGTCTGCCAAGGAGCATTCATAGTAATTAAGCTGAAATAGAATCTAATAAAAAATAAAAGTAAATAAAGAATGTAAATGTTTTATATGAAAAAAATGGTTCCCTTGAGATGGATTTAAACGGTTGAAAATCAGGTCACAGCTAGTACCTACAATATATTGAAATACACTGCTTTCTCGCACTGTCTGTCTAAAAAATGATTGCTGCTGCTTATAAGTATACACAAATCAAATTTTGGGGTAAGTTTGATAAGTAAACTAACCAACGCATCATAAACGTAGGTTTGTCTTGACAAAAGATGTTTTTTAAGAAGTAGCACAGTGTGTAGAAAAGTAGCTTAATGCAACGTTTGAAGAGCCTAATTATATTAAAAAATTATACAGTTTTAATAAAATTTTAGCAATTATCCATACTTAAACCTTAAAACACTTTAATAAGCCTCAACATTACACACATTACAATATATTATGTTCCATGCACAACCATGTGAAAAATGCCCGAGAAAAGTAACAACCCTGATACAGCGGCGCACCCAGATGAGCTCACACCGAGGCTGTTCCAATAACTTAGGAGTTACGACCTTTCTCCGGCAGGGGCCACTCCTTCGGGATAATACTTCAATTAGATACGTCGTTGTAAGTGGTGAGTAGTTTTCCTACGCAAAGGGGAATGACGAAAAGGTTTCATCCATTAACCATAACATATTTACCATAAAAAAAAAATTTAATTATAACGTTATTATGGCTGTTTTTTTTAGTGTTAAGAAAATGGCGTTTAAAATTTAAGAAAACTTATTTCTTGATTTAATTGAAAGCAAGCAGACTATCACTCGTTAGCGCTTTGAAGATATTTTCTTTCGTTGTGATTGTGACTTCATATAAGTTTTAGATACGACCTGATATGCGTCTCAGATATTATGATTTTATGGGAGTGATATGTTTGAAGCCGTTCTGTGTCATGTTGTCTGTCTGTGCCATCTAGAACGGAATACCCGATTTCGATGCGGTTTTATCATTAGATGGCTATTTTTCTTGTGATTCTTAGCTATGTTTTCTTCTAGCTAGGAGCCACAAGGAAAATGCCAGTTGAAGCCGGTTTCAGCAGTTTGAAGAGGATCAGATCTGTTCTCATTCTTTAGGGGCTTTTTTAATTTAATTTATAGAAAGATTATATTTATATTACAAACTTTAATAGAATAATTTATGATCCGAAAAAGAAACTATTTTTGAACAATGACGATTTTGCTTTACGTTACCTTACTTACTATGAGTGCAAACACCGCGCCGGTGCGTGCGAAGAATGGCGAAAAAACATTGTTTGTTTTGTGGGTATTTGTGAATGTCGTTTGACGTGGCGAGTGACGGGCCGGGGTGAGCAACACGAGTGCCAGTCAAATATTGACTGAGGGTGACAAATGAACCTTACACGTGTTTGTTTAAGTTACGGACAGACAGACAGTCGATATTGGATATTTTTTTATAGTTGGCAGTAGATCAGTCGAAGCTGACAACATGGATATCCGCACGAGACTATTCAAATGTGATGCCTTCCTTCTTCGCCTCTCCATGGGCTTACCGTACACTCACGCGCCACACTGCTGTCATTTCACGCCGGTGTGGTTAGCGAGAGGTACCTCCCCGGTCGTGCCGCTTCGTCCGCTACTACCGTATTGTCAAAAAGATCTCAATTCGAGCCAAACTTGTTATTCTAACCTTACTAACGCTACAGTCCATACCGTCCTAATCTGTAGCTTGAAAGCTTTGCTGCTTTTTTACCGTGACCCCTGAAAAACCGTGCATACAATCTTTATAGTTGTCAATGATGTGATGACTGCTCGAGGAGTGCTTGAGGAGTAAAGAATCCTAAGAAACCGTACAATAAAAACGAAGATTTGTGCACAGACTATCTAGGATTTGTGGTAGGTAGGACTTGTGGGAGACCTACTAAGTATAATATTACTTTGATTGTTGTATTCGTTTAGCACTTTATCATTATCACGACAAACAACAGCTGAACAAGTGAAATAAAATGTGATTTAAAAATGGCTCTAAAAAACTTGAAAATTTTGCTGGCGACCTACCAGTATGTGAACGACTACTTTATTATTACTACGACTATTGCCTACTATTACGACTATATATTATTACTAAATTAGGTAGGTTCATACTAGACTTTCCCGAAGATGCTACCACCTGGTGGGGGGCTTGCGTGCCTCTGTGATTCCCAAGGCTAAGCCAGACAGGGCTACTCATACCGGACAGGCTTGAAGGGAGAGGCCAGATTAAGAGGGGCTCAGCTGGAGAGTCCTCCACCCGTCCCTCTGAATCAGCACATGGCGGCGTGGATTGGGACGACCGGAGGGTCCGCTTCGGACAAATTTGTGGCGTGCTCCTTTGACCTCGACCCCATTGCACGGTTCCGACGACGTAGTAGGGACAGTCCTCAAGAGGGAGAAGTCTGGCCTTTTCGTCGAGGCTAGACTGTCGCTGGAGGGATCCTGTTGCTTGCAGGTATTTAGTCGATATTGCACTATTTATCGAGTCCGAAATAGGTCTACGGGCCACCCGGGCTCCTAGGTATCATACGTAAATGTATTCTCCTGCATCAACAAAAAAACGAACACTAGATATTGCATAATATAATGACATTTTTTTGTAACCTTTCACATGAGAATTATGATCTTGAGAAGTACGTACAGCTGCCCCTCGAAGCTGACACACACTGTTATTGTTTTTGTCTTACACCTTTGAAAACAAATCACGGTGATTGACAAATCTATTATCTAACGTTAACGGTTAAACCCACACTATAACGTGTTCAAACCTTAAGGCCAATTTGTTTTAGTATGTGGATTATAATTTTGGAATCACGCGGCCTGCCACCGAAGGCGATTAGCGCTATGTTATAAAAATGTAATATATTTATCCTGTATGTTTTACGAGCAGTTTGTTTAATATATTTACGTCTACGTGCTCGCTTCTTTGATATTGCGTATCCGCGGTTATGCGGTTTTAAATAGAATACATTTATAACATTATACTCATATTACGCGAGTGTATTATACAGTATATTTTATGTATTGTATAAATATATAAACATAATCGAAGGCCTTGATTGTCGACGCACTTAGACGTGCGAACGATTTTTATGCATGTGCATTGCCCTTCATTCCCTTTCCCACCTTATTAGGGTTCCTTAATCAAATGGCTAAAAACGGAACCCTTAAAGATTCGTCATGTCTATCTGTCATCATGTTAAAAAATAACGGGGCACTGCATAGTTACATAGAACTGAATCTAATTTTTTTTTCATCCTACCTGTATGTGAGGTGTCTATGAATAGGTCTTCAAAAATTACAAAATTTTTTGTCAAAATTAACTAACTGTTTTAAAGATAGACGCTTCCAAAGTGGAAAAATGTCCCCCCCCCTTAAAATAAGAAAGTGAGAAATCTAAAAAATATATATGCTGTAGATGTCGATGGAAACTTTCAACGAAACTTAGTTTGAGAGATACCTATCATTAGTTTTGGAGAAATACTATATTTTCAAGAAACGCAAAATACAACTTTGTCGTTCATACAAACGCTGTGAAAAACACAGTTATTTTATTTTCTGGTAAAAAATGTCTTAGAGACACATATACCTGTCGTTGCTACGCTATTTCTAATTGATTGGCGCTATTGCCCTGAGCGCTTCCCGCGTGGTGATGTGTGAGCGATCAATAAATACTCTATGCGGATGTCTATAGGCGTCGGTAGTCATGAAAAGGGCTCCGTCTGCTCATTTGTCCCCTATACCATAAGAAACTACATTCAGCAGTGGCTACGTCTTCACAAACGGACCTTGGCCAATATTTTTATTACCAGAACGGTAAGAGCATTCGCGCAGTTTATAAAAATGTATTTATATTGGCATACATTGGAAGGTTACAGATACATAAACATTATTATGTTGGGATAAATCATAAGCTGTACACGAGAATATCGGACGCTGAGATATTACCAAGACAAGACCGGACAGACTTGGGAGGAGAGACCAGACTAAGAGCACCTCAGCTGGAGGATCAGGGTCCTTCACCCGTCGCTCTGAATTAGCAAACGGCAGCGTGGATTGGGTCGACTGGAGTGTCCAATTTCGGACAGATTGGTGGCGTGCTCCTTTGGAGTATTAGGGCCAGGGGTCAGGATGGGATCCTGACCACATAGTAAGGTTCCGACGTCGTAGACTGTTCAGAGGTATTCTGACAGAAGGAGAAGTTTGGCGTCTGTAAAGTAAAGAATAGTCATCCTCTTCTATGTCCTGTTCTAACGGCTTGCCGATTGGAGTACCTACTGGGGCCAGGAGTCAATATGAGAACCTGACCCTATTGTACGATTCCGACGTTGTAGTAGGGACTATTAAGAGACAGCCGAACAGTCCAGGAGGAGAAGTCTGGCCTTTTCGCCGAGGACAGCCTGTCGCTGGAAGGATTCTGTTGCTTGTAGATCCGGGACCCGCCAATTATAGCGGCTCAAGGCAGCCGCAGGGGCTTAGTCGGTATTGCGATACGTGTGGAGTCCGATATAGGTCAAGGGGCCACCCGAGCTCCAAAGTATCATACGTATATGTATGACTGGGGATTATAACTCAGGGTGGTAATTACTATTGACCTGAGAAACAAAATATACCAGAAGTAAGATCAAGATAATATCTGTGTTGTGTGTCGTGCTAACGACTGGGTTTCATGAGAGGGGGGGCAGGGCTCTTTGACTACTGAAAAAGTGACAGCTTTGCTATTGTATTACGTGCGGTGTGTAAGTCACCGGTGGCCCATGGAGGGAGGAGGTACTCGGTAGGCATAAAAATGGCTACGATTACTCGTTTGCTCTCTTATACTATTTAAAATAATGATTCATAGCAAGTTCTACCTTTTGCAAGTAATTAGCAAGGTTTCTTGCAGTCTATTTCTAAGGAAACGATATTTAAGGTCAATTTGAGGAGTGAAATAATGTGAAATATGCTTATCAAAACGCTTTGCGACATACATCGCTTCTTTTTGTGCACTTATTACATCAGAATCGTGTTCTTAAGGAGAAAACTCCTGCCGCGTGACAACAAAACAAACAGTTTTTTTTAGTGCAGTTCGAGCACGTGAGTTGGAGCACTTTGAGGTCTATTAAGCTAATACACGTACTTTTATATTAAGCAGACCCGTTGCCTTCCTTCCCTCAAGTGGACCACAGCTCTTTGCGCCCGTATCATATGAGCGAGGGTCGCCCCGGTCGTGGCGCTCCAGTTTGGCAGTAATACAGCATGTTTCTGCCTGATTTTTTATAGTATAAGAGATATCGGAGCCTTCATGACTACCGACGACTATAGACATCCGTGTAGAGGCTATACAGACCCTCCCTCAGACTCTCGCCTCCTTCCCCCTCCACGGGCCACCGGCATACACGAAATGCGACCGCACAGATGTTCCTCTACATCTGTATCTTGTAAGCAAGATGTACCTCCCCGATGGTGCCGGACCAATTGGCTGCAAGCATGCAGAGTCACACCACCTCATTCTGCCTGACGATTATATTATATTAAGCTGTAGAATATATGTGATTATTGATCTTATCGCATGGTACATACATATAACACTGACACGGTAAGTTGGGACTTGGCAAAAATTCCATTCTCTGCTCTTTACCCCTGATGTCGTCATACTAGGGCGATATCGGGGGAAGTGCGGGTCTAGAGAGCATTCTTCGCATTCTTGCCAGATCCCAACTTACCGCGTGTGTAGTATAACTATATCCTTCCAAAGGCAATGAGATATTTCACCTCCAAACTTCTTAGTGTAAAACCACGTAATCCAACACAGATTTCCTGGAATACCTAAGGTTAGGCGCACGGT
>LUGF01015086.1:0-13198 GCA_001625245.1 Calycopis cecrops | reverse complement strand
TTCTCTACAACTTTGTTTCGTAAAAGCGTAAAACCTGGAACATGTTTATCGTAAGACGTGGAAAATAGGAGATAATGATAATATTTTAAATTTGTTGTTTTATTAAAATTTTATTTCTAAAATATCGATTCTAGAAGAAAAATTGTGAAAACCAAACTTGTAGAGAATCACATTTCCTACCATTTTTGTACTCATGGTTTTACTGTAAAATCAAAAATGGTCGAGTTATTTAAGGACAACCGTTTTTTGGATAAAATAAGCATTTTTCGAATATTATCAGGAGCCTGATCCGGTCTATTTTTGAATTTACACTCTAAGTGAACCCCATGAGGGACCTACGAAGAAAAATCTAAGAACTATATTTACGGGAAGGGTCGGTTTTTTGGATTTAATAACTTTTGTTTGAGTTGATTCAAAACCTTTAGGTTTTTTTTAATACTAAAGCTAGTGTAATAAGCCCCGTAGTTTCGATCGCGTAATTCTCGCTCGTGAAAATATCTGAATAAAAAGATGAATATGCTTACTTCATGCCCTATTTATTCCTCATACTTACCCGCACACGCAGAAAGTGTCATAAAAATCGGTCCATCCGTTTCCGAGGAGTACAAAAGCAATTTTTCAACAATCAAAAAAAAAATCAGGATAAAAATGATTTCGTTTTTTTTCGGGATAAATTTTTTTATGTTGTCCCAAGTTCTTCCAAATGTTTATAAAATACGTCCTGTACGAAATTTCTTTCATTATTTCACGCAAAAACGCGAAATAATAAAAAGAAAATAATCGCATCTATCACTTTGTTGATAATTTTTTTTTATGGCATAGGAGGCAAACGAACAGATAGATGTGTTTTCACTTTATTTTACTGAAACACTCATATGTACATTATATTATGCAGACTGTGAATTAGGATGCTGGTCAATACTTTCGACGTATTCCTCGTCGGATTCACCGGGGCCGTCTTCGACAAAGTGTCGGAGCGTCTTCTGTGATGCAGCTCGGTGGTGCTGTAGAGGCGCCCTGTTGACGACGCTCAGCAGATCGGCACCCTTGTCAATCAGATGCTGAGACGCATGTTCCACTGCCACCAGCATTGCTGATAACAGTAACATAATAAATAGTAAGAGGTAGTGTCACACTGCATGAATGTGTGTAGCCGAATTGCACCGGCACGACCGGGGAAGTAGCTCTGGCTTACACGAAACCGGCGTAAAGTGACAGCTATGCTGTCGCGTTTCGTGCGTTGTGTAAGTAGCCGGTGGTCTATAGAGGGAGAAGGAGGAAGGGGGGCAATGCATCTGTATAATTTTATGCTATGCCCCCCTAATGCTATAAAAAAAAAACAAAACATTATTTATTAACCAATTACGCCCGATGTCCTCAAATGAGGACACTTACGAACCTACCCACATTTTTTAAATGTTAATAATTTTTAATACTACAGAAGTGTATGGGTAAAGAGTAATAGTGGTTACACGTTACATAACAAACAATTCTTGAAAATACAATATCAGTGTAAATTTTCTAAGTTCTACGAGACTAATTTGTGCGTACGTTTTACATCAAGGTAAGTTTTTTTATAAAAAAATAATAATGAAATATTTAAACTTTCTTTTTTTAGTTAATTATTACAAATATTATCTAATATATAAAATTCTCGTGTCACAGTTTTCGTTGCCATACTCCTCCGAAACGGCTTGACCGATTCTCATGAAATTTTGTGAGCATATTGAGTAGGTCTGAGAATCGGCCAACATCTATTTTTCATCCCGATATTCCCACGGGATCGTTACGCAGGTGAAACCGCGGGGTGCAGCTAGTATATTATAAAATAAAAATATGAAATTATATAAAAACGAGTTATTTAAAATTTTACAGTGAAATTTATATAGGTGTCCCAAATGGGGCCACTGGGCACATTTGTACTATTTATTTATTCTGGTTATAGGTGAATTTTGGCTGTGTGATGGCGCAACGTATGTTTGGTGCCCAAAATGATTACCACGGGCTTCAGGAAGCATTACACACTATTATGAATGAAGATGACCTTGAAGAGGATATAGATTTAGAGGCGCTTTCTCCAGATCCCAGCGTAGTCACAGACGAAGAAAAGCCAATAAGATTTGGATACATACAATGGATGATAGCAAGTTTCGACGGGTATTGTTATACTTTTGATGTATATTGTGGCAAATCAATCACTACAAATACCACAGAACCATTAGGCACAAGGGTGGTTAAGAACATATTGAACACGCTACATACCAATCCGAAAGATCACGTCGTCTATTTTGATAACTTTTTCACAAATTATACCTTGTTACGAGATCTACGACGATCTGTCTACCGCGCGACCGGCACTGTACGAGAAGGAAGAACTAAAAAGGGTCCTCTGGTATCTGTAAAAGATGTGAAGAAGAAAAATCGTGCAGAGTTTGACTATCGATTCGATTCAGTCGGTCAGATCTTGTTTGTTCGGTGGCTTGACAATAGGGTCTGTACTATGGGTTCTAACCACGATACTGTGTTCCCTTTGGGGACGGTGAAGAGATGGAGCAATGCTGAGAAGCAAAAAGCTGACGTAGATATTCCGCATGTGTTTGTTAATTATAATAAAGGCATGGGTGGGGTAGATCAAGCTGATCAATCTATCTCTCTGTATCGTACGGCCATCCGGGAAAAGAAGTGGTGGTGGGTTCTTTTCACCTACATCTGTCAATCAACAATGCTTGGCGGTTACATCATCTCACAAACGATACGAAGCTCGATCTTCTCCAATTTCGCCGCTATATCGCCCGCTTTTATTTGAAGCAAGGGAACACTAAAAACAATGTCCATCAGCTTCTGCGGTGTCCGGCCTACAATACGATGGTATTGGTCATTACCCTCAAAAGCTGAATCAACAACTGAGATGTACAGTGTGCCACAAGAAAGCGCGCTAGCAATGTAAAAAGTGCCTCAAAACATTGTGTGTTGAGAAGCAGTGTTTTGAAAATTTTCATACCACTTGAGCCCGTTGTCCCCATTTGAGGACGGCGTTTTTTTTCCCAAAAATATTTAAAAAAAATTTTTTTCTTTATACTTTCTTTATAAGTATCTACCTCATTTTTTACCCATTTTCAAATAAAAACATATTATTCTACTGCCGTGTTTTATTTGGGCGTAAATGGGTTAAAAAAAACCTTTCTTATTTATACTTATATCTCCCTCTAAACTTCCGTTCGCCTCACACAACAAAAAGAAGGCAGGCGAGAAACTCTGGTAAAAAAATGATCGCGTTTTTTTCTCAGCTACGGGTCCCATTTGTACAATTCCACTTGAAGATCAAAAGAGTGTTAATGCTGAGTGGCATTCTACCATTTGTTTACCCAGGGTGTTAGAAAAAGTTCGCGAAAGGCGACCCAAAAGCCGCATTCTCCTACATCTTGACAACGCTTCTTCTCACATGGCCAACAAAACAAAGTCATTTTTAGTCTCCGAAAAAGTACAACTCGTCACCCATCCTGCGCATAGCCCCAACCTAGCACCCTGTAATTTCTGTATTTTCCCCAAAATCAAAGGTTTGATGAGAGGTTTCATTTTACCAACTCCGACGAGGCAGTGATAGTGTTCAATCAACACGCAGAAAACATGACTTCAGATCTGTGGTCCTCCTGTTTTAAAAAATGGTTCGATCGCATGAAAAAATGATTAAAATGTGAAGGAGAGTATTTTCAAAAGCAATAAACATAAAATTTTGGTTATAACATGTTGTTTTTTTAAGTTACGCAAAACTTATAGTGTGACCTACGTATGCATAATAAAACAAAATAAAACTAAAAACAAGTCTTTTTTAATTAAACGAATTGATACAAAGATATTACGTAAAACGACCATTAAATTAAAAAGATAAATTTTGCGTAAATTATCTTTTAGTGTGCATATCGGGTAGGTCTGAGAATCGGCTAACATTTATTTTTCATCTTGGTGTTTCTTCGGAATCGAAACGCGGGTGAAACTGCGGGTGGTTACAGGTTAAGGTTAAGTGATCCGCTGATAGCTTTGCTATTTTTTTAAATATTGGCTTAAACGAAAACATTAGGTTATACAACATATCTAATTTCTGTATTTATATATGTACAACAGCTCACTATCCATTCCATTTTTCATTCTTGTGACATAATTCATCATAGATGGCCTGTGTTGCAAGCTGTTCTCGTGCTCTATCAATAAGTTACTTACATGCTTCCAATCCTTACATCCATTTGGAAAACTCAAATTATGTCCACATTGACATTGGGGCAATGAGAAAATTGTAATGCGTATTTTGAGATTAAATGTGGGACAAATTGTCTGCCCTTCGGTGCCCTCTAAGGATGGAGACCCTGGGCACTGGCCTCTTGTGCCCTTATGGTAAAGATGGTACTGATTATCACACACATTCTCACATCCTTAACGGAGTAGGTCAGTGTCACAAGGTTGTTAATTTACATAACCTCCACATACATAACTCCCTTCATATACAAGCCGGTTACGAAGACTTGCGACCTCCGGACAGTGTCCCATAAATCTGATCGAGGGACGCCAGTCTTGGTCTTCCCCGGAACATTATTTTTTGTGAACGCAATACCTATAAGTACACTAGCGGTCATACATCCAGGAGCACGGGTGGCTCAACCGGGCGGCGGGCACAGTGTCGGTCTCGGCAATTTGGTTGCCCCTACCGACTAAGCCCCTGCCTGGGTTCCTTTAGCCGCTATAATTGGAAGGTCCAGGATCTACAAACAACAGGATCCCTTCAGCGACAGGCTGGTCTCGGAGAAAAGGCCAGATTTCTTTTCCTTGGGGACTGTTCGATCGCCTCTCAACAGTCCTTACTACGCCATCGACGAACCGTGCCACAGGTTCCCATCCTGACCCCTGGCCCGAATATTCCAAAGGAGCACGCCACCGATTTGTTCGAATTGTCCAGATCGGACGAATTCCTCAAATTTGGCAGTCGTCCTATTCCACGCCGTCATCTTCTGATTCAGAGGGACGGGTGGACGACCTCCCAGCTGCTTTTTGTCTGGCCACTCCTCTCAAGAATGAGTCCTGCTTGAGTAGCCCTGTGGCAAAGCCTTGGGGATCATAGAGACACGTGAGCCCCCCACACGATAAGGTGGCAGCATCTTCGATCTTCTATGGAACCTACACCATCATATCCATCCACGTTGTTTGTTGTACTTGACCTATTCTAACCATTCTTTCACTAACAGAAAGCTACATTATCAGGATTCAGGAAGCTAAGGGAAAAGGCTTTATTTTACCTAGTCTAGCCATAAGTTCTGTTGCAAAAAAAATATTGCAAATAAAATTTTTACTTTTACTGTGTTTTAGTTTAATACACAAATATAAAACAATTAAAACCATAAAAAGCTTATTCGATCTCCATGGTGGTCTCCATTGGCTGCAATACAGTCATTTAAACGTTGAGGCCAGTTATCAATAAAAGCACTCTTTCCATGGGGAAATTCTTCACTGCCAATCGTATGGAATGTTTTAGGGACTCCAAATTATCAAGACGTTACTGTACTCTCTAAATATGACCATAAATCATAATCCTGTTAAGATCAAGACTAGACGATGGCCAGTCTTCAGCTCTGATGAAATCCGTGCCGTTCGCTTCCAACCAAAACTGCGTGGACCTAGATTTATGAGCAGGCGCCGAGTCTTCCTGGAAGGACCATACTTGGTTAATGAATTTGATCTTATTAAGGGGCTTAGCTACCTTCTCAAGAATGGTATCTTAATACACTTTTTCGCCTTTTTCACTACAATATGGCTTAGTCACTCCTTCTTAGCTAACACCCGATCAAACCTTCACTGAAGTCGGATAATGCCCACTTTGCACTCTCTGTCGACTAATTGGAGAGTTTCCTTAGAGCTTTGAGCATAAATACGATCCTTTTGTTTGTTAAAATTTTGCTCAATTGTAAAAATTTTGTAATCCGTAAACAATTTTTTTTTATGCCCTCCCTTTGCGTACCGCTTCCGTAGTTAGGTATTTCGATTTTATCACCCTATTCATCTTTAATTTATCAGTTAAAAAATGACCAGTGCGTCTCTTATAGGCTGCAAGTCCTAAGTCATCTCATAAAATACGCGACATGGTTCTAGGTGCTATCCTTAATTCCCGAAATAAAATCTTTTGCTTTCGGACCGGATTTCTTAGAATTCTTTCCCTTACTACTTTGACCACCTTTTTCGTACGAGCACTACGTGGACGGCCATATCTTTCTCTGTCACAAACAGAGGAAGTCCCCTTGGACCTATTAGTAACCCGATACACAAACATTTGACTAATACCAAGTGTATGAAGAGTTTTAAAAATAGCATTTGGCTCCATAAATACTTTGTGTAATGCAATCACAGCGATTCTCTTTATCAGCCCACTCCATTTTAATATCGCAAAATATTGTACAATGTGTTGGCCCCAAAATGAGAAAACACAATAAACAATCGTATAAAAATGACAGATTACAAATTCAAATGAAATATTTTTTTATTTTTAATTGTAACAGTATTTATGGCCAGACTATATTGTATTACGAGTGAACTTTTTTAAATTTTCACGCCCAACGAAGTGAGCACGGGTCGACTAGTATAAGTGTATATTTAAAGTATAGTAAAAAAATACTCACCGATAAAAGCAACGTACAAAAGCATCTTGAAATATTATCTCGAACAACGAAGTGAGGGTACTATATAGTGGAACCGTTAAAAGTATGATAATTGGAAACAAATATTTAAATGAAAAAAAAAACCTAATTACGATGTATTGCTCGTGTACTTTGAAATTAAAAAAATGTAAAATAAATGACGAGCAAATTATTCGAAACAATAGTGTAATGTAAAACTACTTTTGAATTATTAAATTAAAACGTTATCAAAGTTGCAGGTTGATTGGTAAATTGGCCGCAGCACCATATAGGTACCTATACTCGGAATTTTAATTCGATTCCAGATTTGACAATTTCAGTGTTGTAACGTTATGACAAGTACTAAATAGTGACGTTGCGAAATTATTCGATACAGAAATGAAATATTTCCGAATCGATTCCTCTTGTTTATAGTAGTATCAACTACTACTTTAGTCGAAACTAAGTACATCAAAAAAATGAAATATTTTTGAACGGATAATTTAGTTATGACGATTAATTAAGTATCTGACATTGAGTTATATGTACTACATAGTAGTAACAACTCACTGGTATCTGAGAGTTTTCTTTAATAATTATATGTGAAATTATTAAAAATATGTGTTAATGAAGGAACATGAGAAAATAAAACAAACCACTGCACAGAAGTTTAATTTTTCACGTACTTATAGACGTTGCGGATCATTACTTTTTCAGTAACAGTTAAAGCTTTTCGTGGACGTTTTTTTCTTGGGGACAAGAATATGTCCGCGTCTTTTTGTGATGTAAAGAAACACTCAATGTTCACAAAACGTAACAACAAACACGACGTAAATAAACTTTAACAAAAACTCAACAAAATAACAAAATATCGCAATTAAACAAGATATTTTTGACGACCAGCCATTTGGCATTTGACAACATTTTAGTACAGGGCTCGGATAAGTGGAGCATGTTGCGCCAGGGGTCGCGGGTTCGAATCCCGCCTGGGTCATGGATGTTTATCTCTGTATTGTATGTATTTCTATAATAAAAATCTTAAATATGTAACATTTCTTAAAATTCATAAAACATATTAATTATATTCCGTTGTCTAGTACCTCTAACACAAGTCCTTACGGTACTTAGCACGGGGCTAGGCTAACGTGGTGTGTAAAGTCCACAGATATTATTATTTATTTATAATAATTCATGCAGTCAGACTGGAAGAATGAAGCCGAATGGCAAGATAAACAAAATGGCGGTAGCTGTCCGATCTCGCGTGTATTGCCAAGACAGAAAACTATCTATCAAGGCTCTTTTATTATAAGTTTTTTTTTTAATATAAATGACAAAATAATATAAAAAACAGAAATATTAACTTTTAATAAAATAAAACACTTGTTATTAATTAATAATGATTATTATGAATTATTATGTATTTATTTCAATAAAAATCAATCATTTATTGTTTAATTACCACACCGACATTATAATTATTATTACATAAACATAAAGTCGCGATTGTTTATCGATTGTTGTGTTCATCACTATTATGTTATAGGTATGTGGTATCATTATTGTTCAGTTCTATCCCTGGATTTATTGCGCAGTGGAAGTAACGTGGTATACTCAGGGGACAAAACAGAATGAACCTTGTCTGCGATTACGCAGAGCTAAATTAAACTTAAAATTACTGCAATTACCTTGCGTATCTCTCCAGATCTGAAGACCGGCTTAATATATCACATTACTACATGAAACCTATGGCCATAAATTTCACACATGCAATGAGATATACTTAGCTTCCTGTAAGCCCCAATTCGCCGACAGATGAATCTGCAGCAAGCTTCCGCAACAGGGTTTTCAATTGTCCAATGATTCACATTACAACACACATAAGTTCATTTAGTTAGTCAATTAATTTACACTCCCGATAATAATAATAATAATAATATCGTCCTAGCCGATTTCGGCTACGGCGGCCGTCTCTATAGAGACGAGCCATCTGCGCAGGACATATTATAGTGCACAAGTGTGCGCGCAGACAAGTGCACTCTCTGTTCCCTTACCCTCATATTCCGATGGGACGGCAATCCGACACGACCGGTGAGAGATCAGGCGCAGGACCGACGGCTTAACGTGCTCTCCGAGGCACTGGGGTGTACCACCGCCAACTTCCTGACTCCGGACTGTTATTAGAAATTGAAAAATCGCAATAACAATTTTTGGTCCGACCCGGGATTCGAACCCGGGACCTCACGTCTCTGGACATGCTTACCACTAGACCACGAGGCAGTCACTCCTGATAATATCAAAAGGGGAACCAACACTTAACTTAAATTAGCAATCATAAACTCAAGTCTCAAATTATGTACGCGACCGATCTCATCGGCATCAAACAAGGCGTAAGCAATTACAATTACAACAATCGATCACTCAAGAGATGTCACAATAATGAAAATATGGCGTCTCTATCACAAATCACGCGTCGCAACCGCGCGGCAGCGACCCACGCGGCCTCACGCGGCTCACACTACTCTAGGTGAAAAGGCCAGGCTTCTCCTTGGGAACTGTTTGGCTGCCTTGGAACAGTCCCTACTACGTAGGAACCGTGCAATGGGGTCAGGTTCGGGGTGCGTACCCTGCGACAGGGTAACGGAGATTGCTTCTTTTTCTTCTTCGATCATTCAATTTTGCCTGAAGCCTATTCGGGGAAACACACACACATATTTGGGATTTTGAAAATTGGAATACATCTTCATCCCAGCTCCCTATTGGGGTGGGGAGAGGGAATATAGCGTATTATAATTATATTATCATGATTTCTAATCTCTTGTCTTGCTTCCTGCATTCATGTTTGGAAATTTTACAAACTAAGTCTTAATTTTGCAAAGTTTCTTGTGGAGACTGACCCCAACACAATAAGTTGATACAGTTGTTCGTGCTGCGGGGCTTGTGGAGGTGGCTTTGGTCCCTTAAGGGACGGCGGCCTTTGAACAATTACACCGTACTAAAATCGTAAATGCGAATATTTATATGTAAGTTAGTAAGAGGTAGTGCCACGTACACGAATTAGGCCACTACGACCGCGAGGTACCTCTCCACGTACACGAATTAGGCCACTACGACCGCGAGGTACCTCTCGCTTACTCGATACTGAGGTAAAGTGACAGCTGTGCTGTCGCGTTTCGTGGGATGTGTAAGTAAAGTGGCCCATGTAGATGGGAGAAGGAACTAGGGCAACGCATCTGTGTAACCTCTGTGCGGATGTCTATGGGCGTCGGTAGTAGTGAAAATGACTCGGACTGCTCGTTTTCCCCCTTATATGAGTACTATATAGCTAGCACAGCTTTACGCCGGTCTCGTGTAAGCGATCGGTCGTGCTAGGCCAATTCGGTTGCATGCATGTATGCATGTAGCGTAGCCCTACCTCTTACTAATGTTAAATACTATGCTAATTGTCAAGATAGATAGTTTACAATTATAGTTTGAATATCATGACAGTTTTCTATTGATTTACTAATTAGTTTTAGTATAATAATGTAATTGTTAAGGATTCCTCATCCCCTAGTACCGACACTAAGACGTCCCAACAAGTTGTTATTTCTACTAACCATTTATACTAATTACTAGCTGCGTTCCGCGGTTTTACCCTTGTGATATTCGATCACTTGGAAATATTGAGATGAAAAATAGATGTTGGCCGATTTTTAGACCTTCCCAATAGGCACATAAAATTTCATGAGAATCGGCTAAGCCGTTTCGGAGGAGTATGGAAACTAACATTGTGACATGAGAATTTTTTATATATAGCGATATTAAATATTGTAGGTACATTGTTTTAGAGGATAGAAGAGCGAAGGTCTATTAAATGTGGGCGAGATTAAATGGAATATAAAATGGGACCTGCAGCTACTATATGTTGCAATGGATAGTGTACTTATTGTCCAAAGAATTATATACCGCACATAGAGTACTGCTCTCACCTTTGGGCCGGAGACCCACAGTATCAACTCGCTCCATTTGACCGCATCCAACTTAGAGCGACTCGAATCTTTGACGACCAGTTTATACTTTACATCCGAACGGCTTGATTCTCTAGCGCTATGGCGAGATGTTGGCTCCCTCTGCATCTTCTACCCTATCTACAACGGGAAGTGTTCCGAGGAATTGTTCGACCTGCAACGGAGATCCACTTAAGGACATCACGGCAGAACTCCAAGTTCCACCGCCACTACCTCGATCACCTGACACGCACAGTTGTAGACTTTGGGACATCGAGGATGGATGTCCCAAAGTTTCAGGCGCAACATCTCACCGCCCACAACATCATTGTGGAACCTACTGCCACAGTCGGTATTTCTGAACCGATACGACCTGGGGTTCTTCAAGAAAAGAGCTTACTCCTTTTTAAAACGCCGGCCACGTGCCTGCAAAACCTCGAGTTTTGCGGATGTCTATGGGCCTCCGTAGTCATCTATCATCTGCTCGTTTGCATCTATCCTATCCTATAAAAAATGAGGTTGACGGAAGCTTCATCACGGTATAGTGTTCCAAAATTGTAATATAATTTATTAATTGTATTAAATTATTAATTGTATTTTATTATAATTGAACAATTTTTTATTTTATACGCCCAATGAAGTGGACATAATATCACATAATCCTATTATAATATTATAAATGCGAATGTTTGTATGTATGTTTGTTTGTTTGTTTGTTACTTCTTCATGCAAAAACGGCTAAACCGATGTTCATGAAATTTGGCACACATATAGAGGGTAACTTGATTAACACAATATAGTTTTTATCCCGAAAAATGTTTCTATGAGATGCCATGGGATTTTTCATGGGACCAAAATTTAGGCGGGTGAAACCGCGGGGCGCAGCTAGTCAGTTATAATTTTGTGAATGAAACCGAATAACACAAGTCACGACACAAGAAAAAATTGTGAATAGAAACAGGAGCCGAGTAGGACGAGATCACAGATTGTTTGCATATGGCCTAACTAGGGCTGCCAATATGTGTCGGACGATTATCATCCTACTTTGAACGAAATATATTTAAAAATATAGTAGGTAGCAATATGCTGCGTATAAAAATAATTTCTTATTATTTTTAACTTTATGCGAAGAATTAACACAGAGAGAATAGTATTCCTGTTTTTGAAATGATACCTTCTTGTGGGAGGATAAATTGATTAGATAAATAACCCAAAAGATTCCAGTCTGTCATTTTTACTAATTAAATATTTGCCCTGTCTATTGTAGGTACTGAAATATCATCTTTGTGTGCTAAACAACAGTATATAGGAGTCCCGAAGTAGGTATAGTAAAATTATAGTACCTATTGTAAATCTATATGTAATACGTGAAGTAAGTAAATTAACTATTTGTAGAAGAAGTGCAGAACACTAATATTTTTCAATAATAATGCTTATAAATAACATTAAATCAATAAATAAAAAAATACACATGCTACCATGCATTGACACATTGACACTTATGACGCACATTAATAATAAATAACATAATATCTAAAATAATTATTGTTTTATACAAGGTTGATACGAGCGAGAGTACTCGAGTACTCGAACGGGGTGAATGACCCCGGCGGACTATAGACGGTCGGGCGCTCGAACAGCTGATGGTACAGAGTGTACGAAGTGAGAAAAAACTTAAAAAAATTCCTATGGCTAAACTATTGCTCCGATTGATCTGATATTTGTTGTGTAGCCTGGAAATAATACACTTCATATGTGGTTTAATTTAATGCCTCTCGCTCGTATCCACCCTGTATGTGCACAAATTGCTTACCGAATACAAAAAGTTTCACTTAGATCGATCTACGGGCGATCACTAGTACATAATATTAAAGTACGGTTGGCAGCCCTAGCCTGGCGTGTGTGCGCGTGCGCAAGCGCCGTTGCATGCGCAGTCTTTGGTGCAGTCGTAAACAAACCACCGCATGCGGCGGACTTGCGCGTAAATAAACATTTAATTATCGAACACATTATGTCTGGCAAATCCAACGGCGTGGACGTGGACTGGGCAAGGGCGCCACCAAAGAAATTGCCCCCCTGTCAGAGGATACTCAAAGCTATATACGATCCCGAGGACAAAACGTTCTTGGGACGAACGCCGAAGAGATGGGGTGAGCTTTTGTTTTGTTTTTGAAAAACTGAAATGGGATGATCATCTATCTATGTATGTAAAACTCAAAAGTGACAGTGATCTATCAACGCACAGCCCAAACCACTGGATGGATCGGGCTGAAATATTGGAGTTCCGTTTGTCTGTGTATTTATGTAGAACGTTTCACAAATGAAACTAAATACGTCACAATATGTTGGACAGCGTCACTATAATACGTAATTAATATGTGTTTTATATATTACTAGCTTCCGCCCGCGGCGTCGCCCGCATGGATTTCGGACTTCAAAAATGAAGTGTTTTTACAAATAAACCTTCCTCTTGAATCACCCTATCTAATAAAAATTTCATCAAAATCTGTTGCATTGTTTTAAAGATCTAGGCATAGAGACACACAGACGGCGGAA
>LUGF01015075.1:22996-36790 GCA_001625245.1 Calycopis cecrops | reverse complement strand
CCCCCTCCACCGCTGGCGGGGCGGAGTCGCAAAATCGCAGATCGCCGCTGCTAAAATGGCTGCCGCCGTTTGGGTATTGAATTTAGAAAAATGTATGTGCTCACTCACATCCCCTGACACAAATTTTGAGTTTATAGGTACAGTGGTCTCTATCTACGGTTTTTTTTTCTTTTCCCAGCATAGTATTGACTCTTTTGATAATAAACAACAAAGTTATCCCATAAGGTTTTTCTTTTGAGGCACCTAAGTTATACACTTTTACAACGTTTTAAAAATACGTTATATGTATGTTTGACTTTCCAACTCCACTCGTGTCTAAAATTGTTTGTGCTAGTTCTAAAGTTTTAGGTACGCTGTCTGAGATCAACAATATTTGCAGTCAGAATGCAGGAATGTTGGAATGTTTGTAAAAATATTTTTATATTTTGAAAATTTACTTGGTAAAAAACAGATTTATTCTACTGGTACAAAATAATATAAACAGTATAAATGTACGAAAAGTTCGTTCTTACTACTTTTTGAGGCTAAATTTTAAATTTAAGAGGAGGGTCATCGGATTCTCCAAAACTCGTCACCAAAATCGTATATAAGTATGACAGACATGGTTTCTTTATCCAGGCCGTATTAAGCTGCAATGCAACGAGCTCATTATTATATATCTTTTCAATTATATACTGGGGTACACGAGCATTTGGAGCCATTATCATGACAACCGACGCCCATAGACATCAGCATAGAGTCTAAACAGATGCGCTGCCTTCACATCCACGGGCCACCAGCTACTTACACAAAACGCGACAGCTCAGCTGTCACTTTACGCCGGTCTCATGTAAGCGAGAGGTACCTCCCCGGTCGTGGCGATCCAATTCGGCTGCATGCAAGCATGCAGTGTGGCACTACCTCTTCCTAAATGATTATAATGCTTATGTTGTGCACAAACAAAGGTAACATTAATGAAAGTGCTACATACTGCGCCACAGTTCTCAAAAGTTAGCAGCTCTTTGTGAATAGCTCTAATGCAGCGAAATGCAGTGCTCGCTCTATTATATGATAATATTTTATATCTGGAGTATTGTATACATTCTAGCTCTATACGTGCTACGCCATCTGTTGACGGTTGGTCGTACCAACTCAGGAACCCTGGACTCATGCACAACAATTTTGCTAAAGATCATGACATGGTCCAAGGCATAGTTTGCAAGCATATGGTATGTACACCACATATAAATTTTCATTTTAAATAAATATCACTTCTTTAACTAGTCAAAATATATATTAGCTAGATTTTTTTTAACTTTCTTTGTCTGAAAAAACTATGAATATCTTCTGTAATCAAAGTTTTTCATAAAAACATTCGATAACATCGAATATTCGGTATAGTAACTGGGTACTATATTATATATTATGCTATTACACTTGCGCGGTTACTGTATCTTTAGAGCATTTTTGTATTTATATGATAATAATTTATATCTTGATTAAATAATATACTTTTTTTACTATTTTCATGTTTATTAACTTTAATTACATAAAATTCGACCAGCTACGCTAACTCATCAGTAGCTATCAAAAGATGTTGAAACTGGTCGTATTTTATGTAATTTAAATTAATAAAACATGAAAATAGTGTAAAAGTAAAAAGTATATTGTACTAGCTTCCGCCCGCATCTTCGCCCGCGTGGATTTCGGACTTCAAAAATGATTTAAAATTTTTACTTATTATGTTATTCTGATATGAAAGCTATATTACTGTAAAGTTTCATGAAAATCTGTTCAGTAGTTTTTGTGTGAAAGAGTAACAAACATTATCACAAACTTTCGCCTTTATAATATTAGTAGGATTAGTAGGATAATCAAGATTTAAAATTAATATACATAAAGAAATGATAAAACATTCTATCTATTTATTGTTTATTGTCAACTGGTAATTGTTTATGTATCCTATTGTTAGTTTAGTTTGTAAGACGCCCCACCTAGTTAAAGTTTCTTCTTCTCACATAAAGGTTGTCTGGAAGATTTTGCTCTCAGGCAACAAGATCGCCTTTTGTACACAAGAAGTTGTTTGTACTTTATAATTGTCGTGCACGATAAAGCTCATTTCATTCATTTTAACTAATGTAATTATGATTACGTTTAAATCGTTATTTATAATTAATATAATTATCATAGACATCAGCATAGAGGGTATACAAATGCGCTGTCCTCCTTTCTCCTTTCTCCTTCCACCTCCATGAGGCACCGGCTACTTACACACCGCACGAAACGCGACGGCTTAGCTGTCACTTTATGCCGGTGTCGTGTAAGCGCAATTATCATAATAGATTATTGTGTAATCAATAAATACAGCCCACATATTGGAATAGAACCCTCTACCCACCTTGTCCTGCTGCTCTTTAGTCTTCTCCACCTGGGTTTGCTTGCGCGCTTGGTGGCCCCGGAACGACGCTTGGATTTTAGTCGCCGCATTGCACAAGTCTGAAACAAAATTATATGTTTGATTATACTGATCGATTTCGACCAAGTACAATTTTTTTTTATTTTTTGTTGTATAAAATGGAAAATGTGCAGTCGGAGCCATTTTCATGAATACCTCCGTTCGTGGACATTCGCGTAGAGTCCTCCTTTCTTCTCCCTCCTCCACGGACCACCGGCTACTGACACACAGTACGAAATGATAGATGTGGCTTTATATCGGTGTCGTGTTATCTTAACTCAAAGTTATACTTAATGCATGCTTGCATGCAGCCGAATTGGGCCTGAGAGGTAGCTCTCGCTTACACCAGACCGATGCACAGTGACAGCTGCGTTTCGTGCGGTGTGTAAGTAGCCGGTGGCCCGTGGAGGTGGGAGGAGAGTGGTGGCCAATGCATCTGTAGATATAGCCTCTATGCGGATGTCTATGGGCATCGGTAGTCATGAAAATGTCTCCGACTGATCGTTTTCCCCCTATACCATAAAAAATAGCAATGGACTGAAGGTTGTGTGAAGGTCCTTAAAAATAGTTTTAACACAAAAAAAAGTTACCACCTGAACTATTACAACGAAAATTGTGAAGTGTATTATAGCAATATTTTCTCAATTTTTTACCGTCTGCAAACACGGTTAAAACGACATTTTGTGAAAATGAAATCTAGATAGATCAACTTTTTGCCCTAGAAAGCCCCGCATACTAAATTTTATGAAAGTTGGAGCCGTTCCCAGATTCAGATTGGGTAGAAGTATTTTTTATAACATAACAAGGGTGCAAACGAGCAGCCAGAGCCATTTTTATGAATACCGTCACCCTTATACATAGAGGTTATACAAATGGATTGCCGTCTTACCTCCTCTCCTTTCTACGGGCCACCGGCCACTCACACACCGGGCAATCACTCGCACGAAGCGTGGCACTATCAAACAAACAAACTACTAGGATATATTTATATATATCCTACTAGTTTGTTCGTTTGTTTGTTACTCCTTCATGCAAAAAATGCTGAACCGATTTTCATGAAATTTGGCACACATATAGAGGGTAACTTGGATTAACACAGGTTCTTATGGGATGCCATGGGATGATTTTCTATCTTCCACGAGATCGAAATTGCGGGTGAAACTGCTGGGCGCAGCTAAATGAATATATTTATTATTTTATTTTTAAAAACTAAAATAGTATTAGAACACTTTTGCAATGTTTTTTTAATTTTTTGTCTGTCTGTTTGTCCGTTTGTCTGTTTTTCCAGGCAAATCTTCGACACCACAAAGTTTCATATAAAACCATCGAGTATGGTTTTATATGAAACTTTGTGGTGGATAGATACTAAGCCTGGTCAACATCTAGAACACTTTGTACTGCGGGAAATCGCTCATTCTTACGGGAAATTCAGTGACAGTCACAAACCGCGGGGCAGCACAAAGGTGACAGTATTCTATCAAAGCACAGCCCAAACCACTTGACAGGTCAGACTGAAATTTGGCATGCCGGTAGATGTTATGACGTAGCATTCGCCATCCGCCATTTTAGAAATTACTAGCTATGCCCCGCGGTTTCAACAGCGAAATCCATGTAAATTTCAACACCCCATTTCACCCCCTTAGGGGTTGAATTTCTAAAAATCCTTTCTTAGCGGATGCCTACGTCGTAACATCTACCTGGATGACAAATTTCAGCTTGATCCGTCCAGTGGTTTGGGCTGTGCGTTGATAGATGGCTCTGTCATGTTTGAGTTTTATATATATAGAAGAAGAGGAAAGGGGTGTTTAAGTTTATAAGGATTTGATAGAAATTAAACGTGGGTGAAACCGTGGGGCATAGCTAGTAATATATAAAATTATACAAGATTTTCTCGTTCAAAGATATTATATTTAATTCCTATGAACAGTTATTACCATTTCAAGTGTCAGCCGTCACTTGGATGGCAGATTAAATCTTACCTGTGAAGTATGAAATGACAGGGATTAATTGTTTAATACTCCGGTTGAGATGAGGGTTGCACGGGTTGGATTAAATTCTGTTTATCCCAATTTTGGTAGTGCCATGCTTCAGAAGTGGGCCGGCACGGCAGACGAGATTACGCGATACCGGCGTAGAGACTGGGCTGTAGTGTAGCCGGTGGCCCAGGGAGGAAGGGAGGGGGAGGTAGGAAGGATGATATGCGGATGACTTGGGTGTCGGTGGTCACGAAATTGGCGACTGCTCGTTTGCCCTCTTATAGTATACAAAAAACTGCGTTAGGAGGGTAATGTTTTCCGAGCTTGTATATACTATATTATAACATACGTATTAACACCCGTACTGTATATATTAAAATACACTAGTCGGCCAAAATTCGGCTAGACATCACTACATTGTATAAAACAAAGTCGTTTTCCGCCGTCTGTGTGTCTGTATGCTTAGATCTTTAAAATTACGCAACAGATTTTAATGGGACTTTCTTAATAGATAGAGTGATTCAATTTATATGTACGTATAATAACTCCATATTTGAAGTCATTCAAGAAATTCATGTGGGAGAAGCTGCGGGCGGAAGCTATATTATATTTAAGCATAGATTTAGAATGTACAAGATACACAATGTCAGAACAGAGGCGAGACAAAAAAATATTTGACAAATGTCAGAATTACTACAAAAACCAAACACTTACATGACTTTGTCATTATTATGTAATCGGGCCGCTATGGCCTCTTGCTCGCGTAAAATAATTGTCTCATGTGTACTTCATCTACTGTCTCTTTTCTTTTCCGATTATTGGAAGTTAATTTGAATGTCTCGCTCTCACGCTTTGTACACCTTTCACGTAGTGAGAACAATTCTAAATCTATGTAATTATGTCTCTCTTTCTCCCCATTTATTATTAACGTTTCCGCTCCACACGCTAGTTGCGTCTCACAACACACGTTTCATTTACCCGGTGTGTAAAACTCAAACGATATTTGCAAGCCAACTTCAGTGGTAAAAAACTTTTAGAATGATCTAGCAACTTAGCAAGTTCGGAACATAAAAGTTGGATAAATTTCAGTTTGTTTTAGTACTTGACGTTGAAACTTGAAACTTAGCGGTAATGAGCCTTGCTTAGCAACATCAGTATCAATCTTGCTACAATAATGCTGTAGTGAGGTGCGAGGTAGTGCATGCTTGCATGTAGCCGAATTGGGCCGGCACGACCGGCGAGGTACCTCTCGCTTACACGACACCGGCGTGAAATGACAGCTGTGTTGTCGCGTTTCGTGCAGTGCAAGTAGCCGGTGACCCATGGAGGTGGGGGGAGAATGGAGGGCAGCGCCTATAAAGCCTATACGCGGATGTCTATGGGTGTCGTCAGTCAAGAAAATGGTTCCGTTTGCTCGTTTGCCCCCTTATACCATAAAAAAAAGAAAAAGAAAAACCGAAAACAGTTTTTGTTCTTCAGGTTTCAAATAATACCTATGCAGTAACACTGACTATTCAAAAACATGTGTCTAAATGATCTGTATTTTAGCGGCGTACGGTTTTCAAATTGCAGCAATTACGTCATGATATACGAGCAATTTGCTGTACATAAATCCCGGCTGATTTGCAATTGTTTGGTAGACCGCGATAGCATCAGGTGAGCCAAGGTCTCTCGTCCGCAGTGCAAGGACGGTAGGGCTTCCGCTGACGTCATATGATAAAGGATATAATATATACTTGTTTATGCTAATGGAAATATGTTCAGTTTATATTATATGTATAATAGTAAATTCTTGAAGTAAAACTTCTTTACGCGCACTTGACTTGAGTAAGCTGGCGTTACGAAAATGTGTTGATCGGGAGACGTCAGAAACGCAAAGGAACGGAATTTGATTCAAATTCGAAATTCAAATTCGATCTAAGTGAAACTTTTTAGTATTTAAAAAATAAAAATGCTATGTCATTGTAACTATGGTAATGAATTTGTGTTGAATGAATAATTAAGTTTCACTTCAGTTGTGTGGCACACACACACATTTTTTATAATATAAAGGGGGTAAAATAAGTCGGAACCGTAACAACCTACGACCTCTATAACCTCAAAGAGGTTGCGTTGCGTTGCCCACCTTCCCCCTCCCCCCACGTGCCACAGGCTACTTACACACGGACAAAACGCGACACAAGTTATACAATCGCGTTTTGTGCAGTCCATGCTATTCTCAAAGAATGCAAGCTATGGTGTCAAGTTTTGTGCGGTATGCCATTTCCAGACGATCCAAGTGTACCTATAAAGACAATTTTCTAAACTAGATCACCTAGCAACGGCTCAATACCAGTTATCTTTCCCAAGTTCCAATTCCCAAGTGATATAAAAGATAGAAGTCAGCTTTACCACAGTTTTAAATAACTTTTCAAACTCGTTAACCATAAGGAGTAACCCCTTGTGATTTAACAGCCAGTTAAGTGGGAAAAAACCGGCCAAGTGTGAGTTGGACACACAGGGTTCCGTACCAAAGAGAGACGACAACTTTAAAAATTGACGTTTGTATATAAAAAGAGGGTATAACTAGAAATATATTTGTATTTTTTTCTTTTTAATTGCATAGGGGGCAAACGAGAAATCGGAGTCATTTTCATGACTACCGACGCCAATAGACATCCGCACAGAGGTTATAGATGTGTTGTCCTTCTTCCTCCTCTCTCTTCCATGGGCCACCGGCTACTTACAAACGAAATGCGACAGCACAGCTGTCACTTTACATCGGCTTCGTGCCGGCCTAATTCGGCTACATGCATGCATGCAGCGTGGCACTACCTCTTAGTAAATACTATCATCAAAAGGTTAGAAGGGAGGAGGATGCGGATGTCTACGGGCGTCGTCATGAAAATGGCTCGGACTGCTCGTTTGCTTATTACTATAAAAAAGCCTCTTCATACTAAAAAATACGTAGTTATCGGAAAAACAACTGTAATTATGTAAGGGTTACCCCTTTGAAACCCAACTTATATCTTTGTGAATTTCGTTCTCTTTTAAAAGTTTAAAAACAAAAGTTTGTATTACAAAGAGCCGTGGAACAGATGCAAAGTTGCCGAGGGCTCTTCAGCTATAGTCCGAGAGCGGGCGGACAATATTAACGGTTAGTTTAAATTTTAATTATTTAAATTTAGTGAAGATGGAAAAGTTCTCAAGAGCTTTTCATGATTATAGTTCTAGAGCTGGTGGTTGTTTAAAATGGAACAGTATATTTTATTGATGGAGGTAACGAGCAGTCAGATTCTTAAGAAAGTTGACTGGCTGGATGTGGGCTGCCCAAGATCGGGATGGTTGGCGCTTTATGAGGGAGTAGTACCTTCAGCAATGGACGGATATAGGCTGATTTCGATTTCGAACATTCGGGGGATGTTGATAACTATAGACGTCCAGAGATATTATGCAGTTGTCCTTTTTCATCATTCCATCTAAAGGGCCACCGGAAACTCACAGACTGCACAAAACGTGACAGCATTATCATATGAATATCATGTGTGCGAGAGATATAAAAGTCAAGCCCATTCGGCATTGCTTCTCACTTTTTAATATAATTTTTTTTTTTTATGGTGTGAGGGGGCAAACGAGCAGTCGGAGCCAATTTCAAGATTACCGACGCACACAGGCATCCGCACAAAGGCTATCCTTCCTTCCTCCTCCCCCGTCCAGGGGCCACCGGCTATTTACACACCGCACGAAACGCGACAGCGCAGCTGTCATTTTACGCCTGTACCAATTAGCATCATCACTTTACGTTAATATCATTCGTGCGAGAGGTATCTAAGTGGCTTTACTTGGCACTACCTCTTATTAAACTTGCTCAAAACTTATTCCACTAAGAACTTTGAAATTACTTTTTAGGGTTCCGTACCCAAAGGGTAAAAACGGGACCCTATTACTAAGGCTCCGATGTCCGTCCGTCCGTCCGTTTGTCACCAGGTTATGTTAATGTATCTCATTAACTATGATAGTTAGACAGTTGAAATTTTCACAGATGGTGTATTACTGTTGCCGCTATAACAACAAATATTAAAAAATTAAATAATATGAATATTTAAGTGGGCCCCAAATGAATAAACGTGATTTTTTTGCTCCCATACAAAAGATAAGCTCCCGTTTTCGTAGACGGAAACCTTCGTGCTCCGGCTCGCACTTGGCCGGTTTTTTATATTATAGTAAATTTTCCTCCGCAAAGGAATAGTCGAAGCAATTCAATTACTATCAACGCCCATAAACATCCGCCAATATGCGCGTCGCCTTACCCTAGCCCCCTCTGTGTGCATTAATGAAGCACGTAACTCCCGTCACAAAGAGCGCGCCATTGTCTCGCCGTGTACTGCAGTGTGTTTTTGGGTCAGTTTTTCTGGGTCGCACCCCGGCCTTTGTCTGAGGCGCGGCTTTCATTGTCATCTCTTTGGAGTAGCTTTTTTATAGTACAGGGGGATGAGCAATCGGAGGCAATCGGTGATAGACGTCCATTAATATCCGCATCGTGACAAATTTTGTAGATGATAAGTAAGGCTATGTAACGTGTTGAATAAGAATTTGTATAAAATTAGATTAACTATTTAAAAATGTATTAAATATTTTCACGCTAAAAAGGCATAATATGTTAGACAATTCTACTATTTGTTGATATCCAAATTCGAACAAATATTTTTTTAAATTTCTATCTCATCATTGGGATACTGGTTAAAACAAACCACATGAAACGCCACAAAAATGAGAAGGTATATTTTGTTGCTAATTAATTTGCAAGTACCTATCTACATAGACTAAATAATTTATTAAGTCTATGCCTATCTACTTTCTTTTTTCTTATCCTACTAGTCCTAGTAATATCATAAATGCGAAAGTTTGTACGTTTGTTTGTTTGTTTGTTACTCCTTCACGCAGAAACTGCTGAATCGATTTTCATGAAATTTGGCACACAAGTAGAGGGTAACTTGAATTAACACAGGATAGTTTTTTATCCCGAAAAAATGTTCCCGTGGGATTTACGTGGATGTAACCGCGGGGCACAGCTAGTAGTATAATAAAATATTAATGAATATCGACTTCTACAGCCACTTAACCGTTATGTAAAGAGATTGCGCTCATTTTTCTCCCACCCTCCATTGGGCCACAATAATTTCACAAACCAATAATAGCCATTGCTTTTCGGCTGTATCAAGATTGGGAGAGGTACTTCCACGGTCGTGTCATTACCATTAGGCTGCAATGCACCTGTCTCCTACCTAATAGTACTCATGGAAAATACTTGAATATAGTCATGTCATACTTGTATTCTAAATTGGTACTCATAACAATCTCGAAAGCGATCTATCTATAGAGTGCAGTAAAATGTTGTGACGCACATAAAATAGTACTAAAAACCTTATCATTTTTTAAAATCAGTTAGAACGTGGACACATTTATTGATAGAATTGCTTTCCCGAAGTAATTTACTTGAACGCTAAACGTACAGGTACACCTTATTTTTCAACTAGCGTATGTTCAAAATTTTTTTACTAAATTTGTAACTTATAAAAATTATGCTAAATAGTATACGTATTCGTTATTTCGTATTCGTTCATTAGTATTCGTACATTCGACATTATTTCACAAACTAAACTACTACAAAAACATTTTATTACTCAGGAATAATGTAGTTTTGTACCGGTGAAAGATTTATCAATATTGTTTTACTTGATCCTGCTATTTCACCCTATATAAAACAAAGTTAGAACTTTATATTAGTATGGATATAACTAGAGTTTAAACTACCTTCAACTTTTTTATTAAATTTTATTCACTCACAAACTTCTGTTGTCCTAGTACCTTGGCATTTCGTTGCTCGCAAAGACCAGGGTTTCTGATCCCATAACCTCGTTTACTTTACCTATTATTAAATTTTGTTCACTCAATCACAAACACACCCCTGTTATCCTAGTACCTTGGCATTTTGCTCTCAAAGACCCTTGCTTGTGACATGGTGGCCCCGTTTACGTACGTATTATCAAATTTTGTCCACTCAATCACCTGCAAACCCCTGTTGTCCTAGTACCTTGGCATTTAGCAGCTCTCAAAGACCCTTGTTTCTGACCCGGTGGCCTCGTTTACCGTCACGGCACTTCAGTTCCGGGGATCTGCCCTTGAGCCGCGGCTTTATGATTCGATCGATAACAGGTGGAAGTAACAAACACTGCGTTGGTTCTGCTACCCATGTACAAAGCTTAATTTGTGTTTTTTTTACCTATCTAATTCAGGAGGGTAATGCTTCGTCAGTAAGTATTGCAGGAAAAGTGGTCTGGTAAGAACCTCTGGCTCACATCATCTCGCTTTAAAGTGATGGCTGTATTGTCGCATTTTGTGCGGTTTGCGAGTATCTATTGGTAGAATACAGTGAAGAAGGGTAACTTAATAAAAGCAAGCTAAAGACAATATCAATGTATAAGTTGTAATGCTTGTAGTTCTCATACAGTCGGTGTACGAATTCGACTCACGCCATTTATATCATAGTATTAATTAAAACAACTTGAAAAGGCGGAACAGGATCAAGTGATCTTTTATTGGAATAGACACAGGACATAGACATTTTGACAGATAACATAAGTATCCATAGACATTACTTATATTATTGTTTATGATATTTTACAATACATAGCCATTATATATCATCATTATTATGTGACCATGAGTATCTGCTAGTAGCCTAAAAGGTACTTTCTTCTGATCTAGAATCCCGATAAATCGTACTTTGATAATACAAAAAAACTGTAGCACAAAAAAAAACTAGTGAAAATGTAATTTTGTCAAAGTTTATTGACCTCGCGTTAGTACGGAACCCCTTCATACAAATCCGACTCGTACCTCCTCGTTTTTATACAAACAAATTTAAATAACTTTATACAGCGTGCTCCAGATTCGAATCGACGTTTAAATCTAGCAGATTTATAAAACTCTATTTAGATTTGTATTTCGAGAACATTTCAGTTTTCGAATGTTCTCTGTGAGTTTCTATTTGCGTCACTCCTTTATAAGTGATTGGGAATATATACAGCGTGTGTTTTTTGCAGTGATAATTTTGCACGGCTGATTTAGTCGACCTGATCTAGCTAGCCAAAGTCTGTATTATACTATATGTTTTCTGTATAATTTTATCATAAAATGAATATCTATCTCCTCGTAGCTTATTATTTTCTCTATGGAATCGGAACAACTTTGATACCATACATCAATAAGGCTTTATTTTAACTAATATACAAAGAGGAAAGTATTTTTGTTTGTTTGTATGGCTTAAAAACTACTGGACCGATTTTAACCTCTTGTATCAATAGTTGAGATGTGCATTATCTGGAATCAACACGTTTTATTGCGATTGAACAATTTCAATTTTTGAATCGGAACGAAGTGCACCGGTCTAAATATTATAAGCATAACTTTGAACAAAAAAAAACATAAAACAGCTGCTTAAAATAGTAATATCCAGTGTTATTTGCGTTAACAGGAATCGTCACTTCTGTCAAGCCACCTTATTTGTAGAAGGAAAAAAAAGAAATGTACAGACGTACACACCTATTATATACATATATACAACACCATTACTCTCCATATGATGCAGTCGGGTTTAAAAGCAAGGTGAACCAGCGTGAAGGCCTGGAATCAATTAAGCACACTTACAGGCGAGCAACTGTATTATATATAGCGTATCCTTCTCCCTGCCTACCCCGGCCACGTGTAAAAGAGAAGTTGTAGAGCCATTTTCATGACTATCGACGCCCATAGACATCCGCATAGAGGTTATACAGATGCGTTGCCCCCCTCCCTCCTCCTTCCTCAGCGGGCGACCAGAAACTTTAGCAGGGACAGCAAATCTGTCACTTTACGCAGGTATCGTGTAAGAGACCAATTCGGCTGCAATGCACAATTTTTTTCTTTTTATGGTAGAAGGGGGCAAACGAGCAGTCGGAGCCATTTTCCGACGCTCATAGACATCCGCACAGAGGCTACACAGATGCGCTGCCCTCCGTTCTCCTTCCATCTCCATGGGTCACCGGCTATTTACACACCGCACGAAACACGACAGCACAGCTGTCACTTTACGCCGGTCTCGTGTAAGCGAGAGGTACCTCCCCGGTCCGGTTCTTTGGCGAAGTATAGTGTTTTTCAAAATATGCATTAACAAGACATATTACTGCAATCAAATATAGTACTCTAGGTTTAGAATAGGTAGGCGGGCCAGGACCAACTAAAAAAAAGGTAATTCAGGCATTGAGCGTCGGTAAACTTCATGCCGGTGTCGTGTAAGCGAGAGGTACCTCCACGACCGGCGTGCCGGCCCAATTCAGCTGCATGCATGCATGTATGCAGCGTGGCACTACCTCTCACAAATTTCTTAATTATTTCGTAATAATAAAAATTATATCAAAATTCATATGTAGGTAGGATTGAAAAATATAATCCTGTCGGCCACAATCGATGGAAATGCCAGCTAAACCACGCCACGTGCAAGCCTTGAATTAACCAAGCACATAAGCGAGCAGCCCTGTACTGTATAAAGAGTTAGTCTCCCCTCCCCCTCTCTACCTACCCCCGGGCACGTGTTACATCGTTATCGAGTTTACACGGGCCACGGGTAATGGTAGCTGATTGTTGGTTTATCCTTCTGTATACACAATAATAGACAGGGGAGGTACCTCTCGTTTGTACCTCTGTCGAGTTTTGTGGGGTGGAGGAATGTTGGGGGAGGAGGAATGCAGGTAATGCATTTTTATAACCTATATGCGGATATCTATGGGCGACGGCAGTTTATTTAGCATATAGATTATAACGAGGAGCAATAGCTGCAAGACGGAGAGAATTAATTACACTTATATAGATTCTAATAAAACCGGCCAAGTGCGAGTCGGACTAGCGCATGAAGGGTTCCGTACCATTATCTACGAAAACGGGAGCTTATCTTTTGTATGGGAGAAAAAAAATCACGTTTATTGTATGGGGGCCCCCTTAAATATTCATATTATTTAATTTTGTTAGTATTTGTTGTTATAGCGGCAACAGAAATACACCATCTGTGAAAATTTCAACTGTCTAACTATCATAGTTCATGAGATACTGCCTGGTGACAGACGGACGGACGGACGGACGGACGGACGGACGGACATCGGAGCCTTAGTAATAGGGTCCCGTTTTTACCCTTTGGGTACGGAACCCTAAAAAGGTATTGATCCGAGAGAGAAAGAGAAAGAGACTAGAGAGAGAGAGATGTATTAAATCTTATGATCGTTAACTCCAGCTTAGTTGGTGGAGTATGGAAAACACTATCCTATATACGTGCATGGGAGTACTCTCAAAAAAATCTTGGAAATACTTCCA
>LUGF01015075.1:0-16514 GCA_001625245.1 Calycopis cecrops | reverse complement strand
ACCATATGGTTGCCAACCCCTGACAATTTAATTTTCCAAAAAAATCTTGTGGCCACAGATATTAGTGCCTCTAATGTGTTAATTTTTATATACAATATAAGGATTTTTTGTTTAAATGGAATAAAAATGGATATTTCAACGATTTTGTAATGACGCGTTTGTCGCGTCATGGGCCTCCCCGCAGGTTTCTCCATGACGCGCTAGTCGCATCACGGGCCAGGAATCGGGCAAGTTACATACCGGGAATCACACCACAGTCACATGAAATTATTTGTACAAAAAACTATATATTTTTTTAACAGAAAGCAAAACCGTTCACACATATCACATTAAATTTAAAAATTAAAACTATAAACCTCTATGATAAACCTAGACAATACACAAAATTAAAATTGGCTATTGGCAATTGGCATTTGGCCGAATCGATGGCGTCAGCCGTCAAGCGGTTTATACTCTGTTCAAATGAAGTTTCAAATTGACCAATGAGAAGAAAGTCCCATTTGGCAAGGGGTTACCAAGAAATAATTTTTATTCAGTTCAGTTATAATGATACAATAGTAAAAAATAATTATAATAATATATAATATTTAACTTTTTATAGTTTTTGTTATACAGGTAACATATAGTATATTTAAAAAAAATCTTTATTTTATGTTGAAATATCTCCAGTTGCCTAATATTTCAAAATTAGCTTACACAACGCGAACTTGAACGTGTTCGATTCTAAATTTGTGTTCAGAATGCATTAAGATATATAATCAGTAAATATTTTTTTATCTATCCGTACTTTTCTTAAAAAAAAAATATTTTATCAAAGAGTGTAAGAAAGGGGCGAATGGGTACCTCAAAAAAAAAGAAATAATTATTCGCCCCCTAAAAAGGGGCGTACGGGCTCTCCAAAAGGGGGCGAATTTGCCAGGGGGCGAATAATAAGGGGCGAATGGGTGCGTAGCCGAATTTACAGTGTTATTTACATGTCCAAAATGTACTTTATTTATCCATTAATTCAAATGGATTAGGATAAATATTTTGATACGAATTTCTCTACTAAATAAATTTTACTATTCATTTTGAATTTACAGTGATGTTTACATGTCCAAAATGTACCTTATTTATCCATCAATTCAAACGGATTAGGATAAATATTTTGATATGAATTTCTCTACTTAATACATTTTACTATTCATTAAATAATTGGGAATCTAAAAGAATAAAATAAATATTGTTACGTACAATATTTTCAACACTGCCTATCCTATATTGATAATACATAATACATGGAAGTGAGTCAAATGTATAAAATACGCATCTGCCATTCACGTTGCCCTCGACGACCCTGTATGAAATAATAGGTACTTCATATATTTTGAGAGCAGTGTTATTGGCGTCAATACAATCAGATCGATCAATATGATAGCGCATGAATATGATAACCCGTACTTAGTGCCACACCTTTGTATAATAGTACCTAATAGAATTGAAAGATGAAGAAATTTGCAGAAAAAACTGGAAAAAACACTACAGATAGCTGTAATTTTAGGTCAGTATCTTCCTTCTCGTCTCATCTTGAACAAAAACGCTTAAATTAAATACAAATATCAATTAACATGACAAGCTTGTCATTCTAGACCAGTGCCGAAGCCTTCAAAAAAGGTAAAAAGTGCAAAAAAATTGAATGAAAAATTGAATGAATTACAAGTCTATTATTTCTTATTTTTTCCTATATGCCATAAAAATCACATATCGTCCAATTAGGTCAGATTTCATATTCGTTCTTAAGTTCTTACTTACTTCAAGTTTATTTCAAGCCACCTTGAAACAAAACAAACTTGTTCTATTTATCTTCTTGGCTCACCTAAAGTTTCGTTTTAGACAAAATGTTATATGACGTCCTTGACGTACCTGAACTTTGTTTCCGGGCAATTTTATTTACGTCCATGACGCATCTTAGGTTTTTGGTAGCCGAAGTCCACCCATAGTTGCTGCAAAGCTTCTGAAACTTAAAGTTAAAGTTATTTTATTGAGTAATATTCGCGTAAACTTACTACATTACCTAGTATTCTTTTCAGGTATTTTTTTTTAAGATCGAAAGAAGAAAAGAAGATTAAGACGAGTAGTCAGAACCATTTTCATGCTACCGACGCCTAGGTATAAGCATCCGATAGATGTGCTGGTTTCCTTTCTCCTCCCACCTCCATGAGCCATCTGCTAATTACACACCGCACGAAACGCGACAGCACAGCTGTCACTTTACGCCGGTCGGCCGATAACGATATGTCCAGATTGTTCAGTTCTAACCCTGGGTTTGTTGCGCAGTGGAAGTGGTATACTCAGGGCACAAAACAGAATGAACTTTGTCTGCGATTACGCAGAGCTAAATTAATCTTAATAGGTGCAATTACCTTGTGTCTCCGGGGTCCGGCTTAATATATATCACATTAACCCCTAAAACCTATGGCCATAAATTTCAAGCATGTAATGAGATATACTTAGCCTTCCGTGAACCTGCAATATGCCAGATATATGAATCTTCTTAGGCAAGCCTCTTCAAGCGGGGGTGTCAAAGTCTTTTACATTCAACTTATACACAACACGAATCAATCACAAGTTCATTTAGTTAGTCAATTAATTTACACTCCCGATAATATCAAAAGGGGAACCAACACTTAACTTAAATTAGCAATCATAAACTCAAGTCTCAAATTATGTACGCGGCCGATCTCAGCGGCATCACACAAGGCGTAAAACAATTACAATTACAACAAGTCAGTGAACGATCACTCAAAAGCTGTCACAATAATGGCCGCTCTTAAAACTCAAGCGTCGCAAAGGGCGGCAGCGACCGACGCGGCCTCACGCGGACCACACCGGTATTACAATAATTGATTACATTAATTGATACTAGATGGCAGCCATATGGTTCAGAACACAATTATATTATCTGAAAATAATAATCAAATATATCCAGTTGAATAGTCTAGGCAATGTGAAAATCTAAGAAAAAAATATAAATAGAAGAATAATACATTTAAAATGCGATGTGATAGGATCAGTAGAACCGCCTCTAATCACTGTATTAGTAAGGCTTTCTAGAACTTAACACTATATTCCATCAGGTACTCCTTACATTCATAATCTTTATTAATTTTGAGTGGTAACATTGTAAGTATTCTCGAACTTGATCGAATTCTTTTTTCAGCTCCGCCATGTGAACTGTTGAGAAACTTTTCAATTTATTTATAATTACAGATACTGCAACATCATTAACGATTGTGGTTCACTATCACTTTTTAATCATACCATACAGATAATATCAATTTTATCAAATATTCAGATATTTCTTAATTAATCAAAAAATGTTTCGGGACCATTAAATATATTGAACTCTGTGGACACAAAGCGCCGCTCCGCATGGGTGCGATACCCTTGACGGCAGTTCAGCTCTCGAGACCGGAGTATGTGAAACAATTTACTGAATATTTCATGTGCATGATAATTAATTAATTACTGCTTAATAATTAAACGTGGATTATCTTTGGCACAAATCTATCTATACATGATATAGTAAGACAGTAAAATCCGTGCATCTGTTAATTAAAATATTTACGAGAAACAAATTGGGTACGATGTTAATACAATAGTGTCAGAACACTTTTTAATATTTTTTAATTTTTTGTCTGTCTATTTGTCTGTTTGTCTGTTTGTTCAGGCTAATCTCCAAAACTACTGTACCGATTTGTATGAAACTTTTTGTGATATGCATATTAAGCATGGTCAACTTCTAGAATACTTTTTACAGCGGGAGAATTTCTCATTCCTACGGGAAATTCACTAATTAAAATACTTTACCCTAAAATATTAGAGTAACTATAACAAATCTCTTTGATTATAATAGAATTACTCTACACGAACGAAATCGTGGGCACCAGTTAGTACTTCATATTTGTCATAACTCCTTATCAGTTGCCTGATAGGCTTCTAGGCTCCATTCAACTTAGGTCGTGATGGCCGATATACCTACTTAAGTACTACAGCCTAGATGGCATAGGAATTTATATACAGTTAAACTTATATGAAAGTTATCCCAGGTCTTACCAAACAGAACACCCAAATTCCAACCCTGTAGAGAGATGGTGACTGCAACAAACAACTTTTGGTTTGTTTTTATTTTCCATTTTTCAAAGCGAATATTAACATGACTGTGGATTATTTCTTTTTATTTTATTGACAAGACGTATTAGAATTGTGTATTTGTACTTAATTAGGTATAATAAAAATTATAATATAGGTATGTACTATATTTATGTTATAGTTCTTCACCAACCTGTCCACTTCGATATGTGCCAAGAATACATTATTTATATGCCAACCATGCATAAGGGTCAGCTCACACCGAGACGCGACGCCTCGCGGCGCGCGCGTAGATTTTACATAGAGCAACTCAAAATATACTTTATTTACTACACGAAAAGATATACATTTAATTGTGAGAATTTAGATGTTTCGAAATTTAATAAAGCGAATTCTCACAATTAAATGTATATCTTTTCGTGTAGTAAATAAAGTATATTTTGAGTTGCTCTATGTAAAATATACGCGCGGCGCCGCGAGGCGTCGCGTCTCGGTGTGAGCTGACCCTAAATAGAAAAAAGCAAAGAAGCTTTCATCTAAGGTTCAACATAGTAACCACGTAACCATGAGTCAATAAAGAAAGATACTTTGATATTATGTAAGTAAATATTAAAGCAAATGTAAAATTATGAACATGATGAAGCGAAGAAAATATTTTTATCTTTTGCAGAATGTGTGCTCGTTTAATATAAAAAGACGATATTGTCATTTAAGTAATCATTCAATTGTTATAGTAAGTCGAGTAATTGATCCAGTTAGCTCTCTAGACGATATTATTACGTACTACTGGACGTTATTGCATATCACACAATTGCTCGCTTACTGCAAAATACTGTGGGATGTGAAATATCCTACAAATATTATAAATGCCAAAGTTTGTAAGGATGTTTGTTACTCTTTCACACAAAAACTGCTGAACGGATTTTCATGAAACTTTACAGTAATATAGCTTTCATATCAGAATAACATTATAAGTTAAAATTTTGAATCATTTTTGAAGTCCGAAATCCACGCGGGCGGAGCCGCGGGCGGAAGCTAGTATGAAAATATATATTCTGCGATAAAAAGTATTTTTTGTTTTACTATGATTTATAATCTATATCTGAGCCGCAGTCGTTTTTTCTTGAAGAAGAATACCATTGCACTAATATTTTACTAATTATTAATTAATTAACTATAAACTTTCGCATTTAAAATATAATAAATAAAATTTTTGTTATATTATTTTCGGCAGCAAATTTATATCCCACGGGAGGTTCAGTACAACAAGTGTTTTCCAAGTTTCGGAAGTTTCTATTTATTTGCATTGTATTATCTCACTTCTTGGAGTAATGGCCTGCGCAGACTAGGGACTTTTGTCCGCGGACTCTAAAATAGAACGGTTACAAATGTTTAGAGTAACGCAAACGAGGGATTAAAAGTACGCGGTACGTTGCATACATTTTCCGGTCCGCGGACAAAAGTAAGACTAAAATCCCACGTCTGTGAAGGCATAAGAGTGTGATTGTAGAGTAGAGTAGTAGTACCATACTGCACTGGAGCTGAATATGGCTAACAAGAGGCGGCCGAGGAGGTACCTCTCGCTCATATGACTTCTAATGAAGACGAGTAACGGTTATGCTGTCGCTTATCGTGCGGTTTGTGTAGACAACAAAATGAGTTTCGTTTTCTTTTAATTTGGCCTCAGTAACATTACCGTCCTTTTTATTTCATTTTCTTGATCATCATCACATTTACTTGTATAGCAAATGGACAATTTTAAATACAAGAAAATGAACATATAACTAAAGCACCATATTTATATATATATTAAACTAGTCCGTCCATTCGAACCTAATTTATCGACGTAACAAGCAATAATATGCTACATGGATTTCAACTAAGTGGCAGGTTTGACTAGTGTTTGGGCCGAGAGATAAACCGAACAACGAAGTGGATGATGTGCAGACATGACAGGCGCCATATTTGTTTTACATAACTTTAATAATACTAATGTATACTTAGGTTCACTTAATTACATTAATTTTATTCATAATCTGTACTCAAAATAATTTTATATAGCTAAATGATACCGAAGCATGGTATAATATTTTTGCTGGGAAATGTTTTCCTAGGAATTCAACTACCTTTGTAATTTCTACTACTTCTAGAAGGATTCTAATACTTTCCCAAGTCGTCAACTTCCCACCCTTCCAATCGTGATACTTTGCTGCACCTACCTCTCGGACCTCACAAGGACTGCCTACCTGTCTCTCTTATGAGTTCCGCTTCCTATTTTTAACGTATCTTTTTTGCTACCGGTAGCAAGGAGTATTGGAGTGCGATGACTCCTACGCCATAAGTGTATAAGTCATAAAGCATAGAGTCATTACTGATAGTGAGGCTTCTTCACCTATGACAGCTATGGGCGTCTTTTTCTTCCGCCCGATTTCATTTAACCAAAATAATATAAAAAGTGTGTGGTGGCATGGCGGTGTAGACTCCCGTCTGATCACCTCACGCAATTAACGATCGAACTGGAATACATCTAGTCTATATGTCCTATAATATGCCCGTAATTAAAATATTTGCCATCATTTAAGATGATGCCATCACATAAGATGGCAAATATCATTCGCTATTTATCTTGCCTTTCAAGAAGCCTTATTGTGTCACGGATTTCCCAGCCCGTCAATTGCATCTTATCTAGTGAATCACAATAGTCTATTATACAAGGACTAGATAGTCTAGGTTCTAATGAACTGTCAGTTATCAAAGCCAGACTCCATAAATTCATAGCATTTATGAATATGATCTGGAATATTACAAAATTATTTTTATCAATTAGACTCTTTTTTTATATCATGGAAGGCAAACAAGCAGTCGTTTCTCCTGATGGAAAAAGACACCCGACGCCTATAACACCAATGATGTTAATGATGCGTTGCCGACAGGGAGGCTGGGATGTGGTGCCTCGTGCGTGAGTATGCCGACTACATCGCCCTCCAAGTCTAAACACGACAATGTCAAGCATTGACGTTATGGCGACAGGAATAGGCGAAGCGGTGGTACCAACCCGGGCTCTTGATTGTTGAATATGAGAGACCAATTGGCTTAACTATAGAATGACTTGGTCACGTTTTAGTATCGTATTCGCAAGTCCCGAGAAGTACATATTTATTTGTACCACATAATAAATAATTAAACATAGAATACCTTTTGATATCTAAACTATATCTTTATCATCAGTCCCTATCCAGTCTGACGAATACGGGCTGCCTTCAATTTTGGTCATGATGACCATATCGGCCTACAACCTAGGCACTAGACGTCCTAGGAAAAGTTGTTGATAAAGTTTAACGTATTATACAGACGATTGATTACTTTGTAACTTCCTAACGTCCTAAAGTGTCAATAAGCTCATTGCAAGCGACAGACGCCAGTAACGAATTGTAACAATTGATATGAATGCTTAGATCATTTTACTAAATGATCTAAGTATGAATGTCAATTGACAGTCACTCATTGAACAAAAATAAATATCACTAACAGTATAGGTATAGCTATATTATCTACTTGCTGTAGTAAACGAGTCACTATAGAAGAAATTTATAGATAATTAATTTCATATTTACAGTAACGTCTCTAAATAATATAATCATTTTGGTATCTTTGTATTTCTTGCAAAGAAATGAAGAGCAAAGGGATAACTTTGGGCGATAAAACCCAATTATCCTGTCCTTTGCGTCGGGCAAAAGTCAAGATGTTGAAGTCAATCTACTAAAAAAAATTATAATAATCACTGAATCATAGAATATAAATCTACTTTTATTAAATTTGACCGATATAGAGATGGGCGTAATTCTTATAAAATTATTTTACATCTGAAGTGAAGGGTCATCTTCGTGCGTGGTTTGCCGCTACATTTCTGTCCTTGCTTTAGGTTATTCACGAAGTTATCGTAACAAAGCCTGCGTGTCAAAAAATACCTTACATAATAAATGTAAGTAGCACTATTACATAATATGAAATAGCCTACTCACGTATGTCAAACATGTCATATCTCGGCGTATACAAAAATAACAGATGAATGACTACGCCAATACGTCTTATGGATATCGAAGAAAAGGACTTATTCTTATATTATTATTATATTAAACATAGTAGTAATTACTCACTGGTGCGCAAATACTTTTCCTTTTAGGTTTATATTATATTATATATCAATAGAAGATACATTTGACGATGGAAGATATACTTGTATATACAACATTGGTGACCTCGACGAGCAGGGCAGAAAATGGACCGACATTTTACCTATCTTGTCCTAATTTTACTGCCATTAAGTAGATAAGTCTTTTTGTTGCTTGCGTTTATTATTTCGTTTATGAAACGGAATACGAAATGTAACAGATGCTGCATCTATTATAAAACAATACAATATAAGCGACGTGCCGAACCGTTCGCATTTCTTTGGTGGTTAATTACCGGAAAAAGAGTACAAATTACTGAATTCTGAATGATGTTGCCTTCTATTAGTGAAAATCATTGTTCACAGTTCATGATTGCATCAGTATTTTCGAAGATCACCCCGAGACTTTACCTATTTTATAATATCTGTATATTAATAAAGTAAGAAATAAAATCTCATCCCTTTTTTAAATAATTACGGGAATCGACTAATTTGATTTTTATTGCTTAGTTACTCATTACTTAGTAGAACTTAAACTTTCGTTGTTTAATTTACGTATTTTAACACAAAATTTTTATTATTACACACACGTCACACGCCAAATGTACTATTTAAATAGTATCAATATTCTGTAACGTTAATTCAGGACTATTGTAGGTATATAAGTTTCGTGGTAAATGATTTCTAGAGGTTATCTTAGGGTAAACAAAATTTATTACGATTATCGTTCTCTCTTCTGATGCAAATCGTATTCAATCTACTCCAGGACTTGCAATAATCAAAGTTCAGCGAATAAACGCAGACACACGGCTTCCGCTATGATTACTTCTATCCGGAACCGATTGCATATTAATTTTTCGCGTTGTTTTACGAAACTTTTAGTTTCCGCATTTCCTGCAAACATGGCCGTCAACTTTTACTCCTATTTCTTTTTCCAATAAAAAATCCCAATTATTTGGTTAGATGACCAAATAATTGGGATTTTTTATAGGAGCAGTCGGCGGTATTTCATCGTAGTGATTCCATGTGCGCAGTTAGATCTTTTTAACCCACGGATCCTGCCGTTGGTTTGTTTCTATTAAGACCGAAAATCAGCTAAGAATATATTTTGTCTACATTAAACACGTCAAACGAGATTGAGAACATATTTGGTTCATGATATTTTATAATATATCGGCTGCAGGTATAAATACGCAGCGTAGCACTATCTCTTACTAAATATTACTAAGTAACAACAAAATTAATCTAGAACTGTATATATTGGCGAATTGGCCTTTAAAATGATATGCAACCAGCTCACAATAAAAGTTTGAAGCCGAGTGTAGCCGTGCGCGTGATATAATTAAGCTGTTTCCTAAACATCTCCAGTCGTCGTCTCGAGTTGGCTCTAGTTGCCCGCTTCACCTCAAGCTGCTCGTAACTTCGTACATCCACTACACGCTCCTTAAGACCCACCGCAAACATGCTACTATCAGCGATTTAGTCGCATTTTAGAAGCTGAATGCAGCGACCAGACGCTACCTACACACTCCAAAATGTCGAACGCGGCGAGTTTTGCGATCGTAACAGACGGTAAATCTCACGATTCGCTAAATCGTGATGCAGCATCGACGCAGTCGCAAAATCGCGAATATGCTGTCGCCCTTACATCGTCGGAGCAACTCCCGAGCAAGTTTCGCGCTTTTGTGAATTTAGTAAATTGTGAACTTGGGTACCGAGATCACTAGTCTGTTGAAGTATATTTGCTGTTGTCGAAGTCTGTCTTTATAGCTAAAGAGGGAATTGTGTAGTCCATGTCATTTGATGTAGCGTAGCGTTTTTTTTTTTTTTTATACCACGATGGTGGCAAAAAAAAGCATACGGCCCACCTGATGGTACGTGGTTACCGTAGCCTATGGACGCTTGCAACACCAGGGGCATCACATGCGCATTGCCGACCCTTTAGGAACCTATTGACCTATTTATAATAGTTTTACAACATCATAGTAACAATATTACTGCCGTTTGTATAGGTATTTTAACTATTGTAGTGTTATTAGCCAGTCGATACTTAACATACAAACGGAAGCTACGAAACCGAAAGACAAATTTATTTGTCACTTAAATTTATAATAGGGCCGTTATTTGCAAACAACGAGATCTATACATACCCTACTCTCCGGCCTAACTGTCGTCCTCGTCCCTGACCACCTAACAGTCTAAGATAAATTATCTTTTTTTATATAACATAGGAGGCAAACGAGCAGTTGAGTCACTGATGTAAAGAGATCACCAACGCCCACAGACATCCGTAACTTATCTTTCCCGTTACAGAAATAGAGAGCCCTGAACTATTTGCATACCCGCTGAGTTGGTCCCAGGTATTACACATAAAAAATTATGTTATGAAATATATAATGAAGATTAACACGCTATAAAGCTTAGATAATAATACTGATTGGATAATGATTATGACCGGAAATCCTTAACATCAACTGGCTAGTATTAAAAGCCTTAAATTAATAAATGTTTTTATGACACAAATCATTGAAGTAAAAGGCACAATAAACATATTAATTTAAGATTTCCACTCCGAAAAAGTGGACTGTAAATAATAATAACATATTTTTCGTTTCCCTAAAAGCTTCGGCGTGTTATTTAATATCTTTTGTGGGCCATCTGAGACTCACAATAAGTCTTAATGTTTTCGGAAGCGTATATCACAAAAATAATAAAACAAATTAAATAGAAAAGCCTATGGGAGTTTATCTGTGCGGAGAGGTATAGTAAGAGGTAGTGTCACACAGCATGCATGCATGTAGCCGAATTGGGCCGGCACCGGGGACCTCTCGCTTACACGAAACCGACGTAAAGTGAGAGCTATGGTTTCGTGTTTCGTGCGGTGTGTAAATAATAGCCGGTGGTCCATGGAGATGGGAGGATAAAGGAGGGCAGCAGCAGCATGTGGTCTATGGGCGTCGGTGGTCATGAAAATTACTCCGATTACTCGTTTGACCCCATATACCGTAAAAAAAAGAGGACAGCGCCAGCGGCGAGCTCGTACCTGTAAACTTTTTTTCACGGTATAGGGGGAAAACAAGCAACAGAGCCATTTTCATAACTTATTCATAACTTTACGGTTATACAGGTGCGTCGCCCTCGTTGCTCCTTCCACCTCCATGGGCCACCGGCTACTTACACACCGCAAGAAACTCGACAGCACAATTGTCACTTTACGCCAGTATTGACTAAGCGAGAAGTACCTCAATGGTCGTGCCGGCCCAATTTGGCTACATGCACACATACAGCGTGGCACTACCTCTTACGAACACTGAAGAACACTGAACTTAGTTGACTAGAGAAATATGAAAGCAGTGAATTCGCCTTTAAGCGGATATCACACTGTACTGCTCACCGCCGCGGTGTGCGGTGAGGCGGATCTCAAGTTGCATTGGGCTCTATTAAATCCGTTGATACCAAACACACGTACACCGCCGGACCGCGCGGTCGAGCGGTGCTCTCGCAGCCACCGTTCCTCCGCGCTGCCGTCCGCGCTTAAGGGCGGTGCCTCACTCACGGGGAGCCGCATAACCGCGAGGATCATCGTGTGTGTCACCACTTCAGCGTCCATTCTTGTTAGTGTCTGAGATCAAACTGGTCAAAACCGCGTAAAAGCCATCCGCGCGGACAGGCGCGTAAACCGCCTTACCACGCGGAGCACCGCTACGAAATCCACTTTACCGCTTCCGCCCGACGCGGCGATGAGCGGTGCCGTGTGGTAATCGCCTTACTGTGATCTACGCCACCACACGATGATATTATAATACCACAACTACAGTATATTGCTATAGATAACATATTAGGAACCACTGTTTTTACCTGTGTGATGTGCGTATATCCTTACATTGCTTACGATAATAAACGTACGAAGGCCTTATTTATTCCGTATAATAATTAGGTATTCTGTTTAAACAAGGAGTGCTAATGAAGCATCATAAAAGAATGATTAATCATAATATAGTAACGTTTTACAATAAAAGAACTTTACTGGATTTTATTGCGGTTTATTTAATTATTTTACAAGCCCGGGTAGACCACCCGTGACCATGGATTCTGTAAAGCTTTTGAAATGTCGAGCTTCTAAAATAACTAAATAAACCGTGATAAAATCCGTTAAAGTTGTTTTATTGTAACTTTATGAGAGGAGGATGATGCAGGAGAAGGAGAAGTTTCGACTCCTGACACATGCCTAACTTGGCCTTATTAAATAAACTATGATAAAATCCATTAAAGTTGTTTCATTGTAACTTTATGAGAGGAAGATGATGCAGGAGAAGGAGAAGTCTCGACTCCTGGCACATGCCTAACATGACCTTATTAAATAAACCGCGATAAAATCCAATAAAGTTGTTTCATTGTAACTTTATGAGATTAGGATGATGCAGAAGAAGGAGAAGTCTCGACTCCTGGCACTTGCCTAACATGACCTTATTAAATAAACCGCGATAAAATTCATTAAAGTTGTTTCATTGTAACTTTATGAGAGGAAGATGATGCAGGAGAAGGAGAAGTCTCGACTCCTGGCACATGCCTAACATGACCTTATTAAATAAACCGCGATAAAATCCATTAAAGTTGTTTCATTGTAACTTTATGAGATTAAGATGATGCAGGAGAAGGAGAAGTCTCGACTACTGGCACTTGCCTAACATGACCTTATTAAATAAACCGCGATAAAATCCATTAAAGTTGTTTCATTGTAACTTTATGAGAGGAAGATGATGCAGGAGAAGGAGAAGTCTCGACTCCTGACACATGCCTAACTTGGCCTTATTAAATAAACCGCGATAAAATCCGTTAAAGTTGTTTAATTGTAATGAGTAATCACGTAAACATCATCATCATCTCAAGAAGATGGTAAATGTAAATTTAACAAAATCGAATAGAAATTCGCTCACATGAAGGTACTTTATGATGTTCATTGCCTTTACATGTTCAGAGCGCTCTCGCGTATTAGAATATGCACTTTACAAATGCATAAAGAGATGCAATATTACACACCATAGATATAATATCGACGAAGATAGTGTACGAAACTCAGGAAGAATATTTACATAGTATAAGTAAGCGTACCCACATAATGCATCATGTAACAAGCTGAAGTTCAAAAGATAAGAAGAAGTTATTCGCACAACAGCCTATACAATTTTGTTTGTTTAGTGCCTTCTAACCCACCCTCACCTCAATTTTCATCTTGTCACATAAAGGAGGACGTTAAATCTAATCCAACACTTTGACAACCTTCGATAACTACCGCGAGGTCCAGAATAATGAGTTCAAGGCAACGTGGTCGGAGTTTTATGAGACTCATAAAGGCAGTGCCGAGTCACTCTGACGTGCTCTAGGAAGGGTTCATTCATCACAGGAATTATTATCAGCTAATGTTACGTCCCGTACAATGCCGTGTTAACCAATTTTCGCGATGGAGTCTATCTCTGTAGAGAGTAGAACATAATATAGTGCACAAATGCCGCATACCTTTGTGCACTATACGTTGATGATATGACTCACAAAAGCACTCTTTTTTTATCTTATTCTCGTAATCTGATAGGAAGGTAGTCCGACACGTCCGGAGAGAAATCAGGTGCAGGACCGACGGCTTCACGTGCATGGCATGACCGAGGCAGGTTTATCCGGGATTCTAACCTACTACAAACTCTACTACAAGATCATGCAGCAAGTACCTAACATTTTCCCAGCGGGACGGTTACGCACACAGATCAACCTGTACGCGAGGCATTTTGGCATATTACATCATAACAGAATGTAAGCTATAAATGATATGTCCCCCTCGACGGATCTCCACCTTGTCGTGGTGAGGGGGCTTAGTAGCCGTGGCTTGAACAACCACGGTGAACAGTGGGGACGCGTCGGATGGGCTTCGCTGGGGCCCGCTCTAGATGCGTCCATGGAGGAGGGGTCGCGGGAGGAGAGTTGTCTCGGTGTCGTTGCCGTGCACCCTATCTCCCGCGACCGAACAGGGGCGCACCGTCTGTTGCGTTGGCGCTGGGGCCGCAGAGGAAGAAGAGATGCGGTGTGTCGTTGCCGTCCTCCCTGTCCTCTGCGGCCGTTTAATGGTTGGTCTGCCGCCCAACGGATGAGGCCAGCCAATGCCGGAGGTCCTCCACCCGTCCCTCTGAATCAGCAGATGGCGGCGTGGATTCGGACGACCGACTATTGCTTGTAGATCCGGGGCTCTCCATTTATAGCGGCTGAAGACACTCGCAGGGGCTTAGTCAGTAGAGGCAACCCAGTTGCCGAGCCCGACACTGTACCCGGTTAAGCCACCCTCCTGGGTAGCGTACGTAAAAGTATTCACCTGTATTACCAAAAAAAAATGGAATGTAACAATAAAAAAAATGTTGTTGATAATCGTAACGCGGTATCGGGTAGACTCGTTAGGTAACTTGTTTTTGATGCATTGAAAAGTACAATACATTGACGCATGATTGTTTTTACCCATTTTTTGCCCATTACGAATAAAAATAAGAAAGAATATAATAGTTCTTGTACAAAATATATTTTTTCTATCTAGCAGCACCCCGCTGTTACAATTGCATTTAGCCTTCCCTGGCTGTTGAAACAATGAAATATTTTTTCAAATCGTATGAATAGTTACTGAATATAGCGCGTTCAACCAAACAAACTCTTCAGCCATATATGTTAGCATAACTTCCTAGACATACAGACTAGACGTGTTGATCTGATATAACTGCCAGCTTCGTGCTAAGTTAATATATACGTTGACAATAAATAAGAATAAGCGTGCGATTATATAGAAGCAATGTACTCACCTAGTTCACATGTACTCACAGTATCTTACACCTGATGAGGGTGCAGACACAATGACTCAGTCTCGCTGATCGCAGCCCTCGCGTGTGACACGTGTAATGGAGCACTTTACGTGTGTGTTACAGCGCCCACTACACGGAGAAAAAAACCAACTAAAATACATTAATTTTTACGAAAATATGAATAAGCCCGAGGACAACTAATGCCTTGTTTTAATTATAAATTGATTTTTGTTAATGCAGTTAGTAAATATAGCAAAAGAAGGATTTGTAATTTCAACAGTGCGATAATAAATGTAAAGTAATGACGTCATAGACAATTACTAGCTTATTTGCAATCCCAAGAACACAATAGTAATATTGGAAATGATGACGTCATATGTAAATACTAATTTTTAGTTCCCCATTTTAGTGTTCTTTTAGTAATTTCAAGTGTAGTGCTTTAGTTTTAATAATTTATGTAGCTTAGTAATTATAACAAAACAGGGGTGTCAAAAGAGATTTTTAAGAGGGTTATTTTATTCATCATTATGGGTAAAAATAAACCACAGTGAGGAATAAAATAGCACCCTAAATCTCTTTCGATATTTCTGCTACTCCTTGTACATATTATATCTGTTTTTATTTCAAATTACTAGACTAGGGTCATAAACTATTAAAACTAAATCATCAGTAATAGAGGTATTAAATTCTGAACATACTGAATGAAATATTTGTTACTGTGTATCTTATTTATTTGCCAAATTACAAAATACAAATAAACAATTTGATAGAAGATCTCAAGTGAGTTTGTCCATCTCTTTCAGTATGAAAATCAATCCACACTTTAAATTTGACACTTAAATAACCGCTCTTCACTCTACACTATCACCACAGATTAAGTACTAGTTACTTACTACGTAAACTATCACACACCACACTTCTATCACAGAAATGTTCACAATCAACACGTCAACACAAGGGCGAGCAAACTCAAAATGGCAAATATGTCGTCGCGTGTGTCGCAACATATTATATTATTGAAAAAGTTACTTGGAATTACACAATTTTTTTTGTAATTCTGAGTAAAACGCCTGTAAAATCGAAGATGTTTAGTAGATACGACATAAGTATGTAATATTGCCATTACCAATTACCATTTCTTGACTTTGAGTATTATACTTTCTAAAAACTAATAATGACTGTAAATTTTTAGCAAATATGATTTGCAAAAATTACAGGACTTTTAAAATGCTTACAATTATGTGTTAAAATCATTAAAATGTGTAAAATATATATTTACTAAAACTGAACTGTAGAAATTACATTTCCATTTCATTTACGTTACACTACATGGTATAAAAAATAGTAATAATTATAAATACAGCAAAACTTTTGTAACT
>LUGF01015035.1:23168-49526 GCA_001625245.1 Calycopis cecrops | reverse complement strand
AATCTTACCCGAGTAGAAATATATAGGAACATTTTTTCAAAGATTGTGAAATCATAGAATCATGAATCAAGAATCATGAAGATCAGTGTAGTATAAACCGAAAAAGTGGTTTATACTACACTGTAGTATAAACCACTTTTTCGGCATCCACATGTTTACAGTGCAGCGGAAATAGTTGTTACAATACTTCACCAGACTACAGATAGATGAAGTAGATGTAGACAACAATATAATATATTTAAATAAACAGATTCTGTACAAATTTTTTTTTTTGCTTTTCGTTAATCGTAATTAATTACCTTATTTTTTTAAATGTACACAATAGAGTACATTTCCTTTACTTATAATTATTAAACTAGCCGAGAAATTCCATTGTATATAGCAGCTGCCGCTCCGCTCTCCCCTCCACGTGATTCTGCCTGTCCGAGATCCCTACTGCTATTTTCATACACAAGGTATCTTTGAAAAATGTTCCTATATGTCTACTCGGGTAAGATTTAACATATAAATAAAAAAAACTGTTTTAAGTGAAAATATATGGTCAAACATTATATTTTTTTATAATAATTTGTTAAAAAAAACCAAAAAAAAAAATAATATTCACAAAAAAATAATGGGTAAACATTGCAATTTATAGTTTAAAAAACAATATCCCACATCGATCATATTAATCCATTCACTATAACTCAATTCCGAGGTTTCACGGTTTTATATACTCCAGGCACTCCACTATATATGAATTTGAATATTCGTCTGTATGTTCTTTATAGAATCGTAAACTATACATTTGATCATGTGACGATCTTTAGCAAAATTTTTGAGCCCACGAAGGTTTTCAGGGTTGGTACGGCACATTTTTGACAGATGGCGCCACGCACGCGGGGTACAGGTAGTTTGTTAACATGTGTGTAAATATCAAAATTATACTTAGGTAATTGTGGTTGTAGGGTGGAGTGAGGCCCCCCTCAGTTCATCTGCCGCCTCGTGCTGACTAAGGAGCTACCTCTGTAATCATCATAGCATCATAAATAACAACAAGATAAATGCTAATTATGCAGTGGTTTTTTATTAGCATTAAAATATCGTCTCCCGCTTTCTCCCATTCCTCTTATTTACTGGACGAGCCAGTTCATGGGGCAGACAGAGAGGCATCAACAAAAAGTATTTTGCACGTATTCATGATTCACATCGACAGAAGTAAAACTTCCGAGCCGAGAGTTGCAAATAACGATTCCAAGGAAGTGACACTTCAAAAAGTATGTTCCCATAATGTTTTCACATGTTTCTTGTTCATGGTTTTATGAGAGCGGGACGCCACAGCGGCGCCGGCCCGACTCGACTGCACGCCAGCAACAACACTGCGCGTTCTAATTTTGTTGTCCACAACCCTTTCAGAGAGCACTCCAAGAGCAACACATGGTTCGGCTCCATCCCCGGTGGCCCATGCGGCCTGTTCGATCCAAAATTGACTCGACCATATTCAAGGACCGAGGTACGTTTCAATTACTTCTTATAAACTTTACTCTGTTCGTGTTAAGAATGCACTCACGTCAGCAACCACATCGTTCCTAATGTAATTGTTGGGCGGTCTGGACGCGAAGTAAGTTGCAGGGAGTGATTTTATAGGACAGTTTGTTATAGACTATGTGTAATATGTGTGGCTATACTAATATAGGTACTTACTAACACTTATTGTTATAACAGACCTTCCCCAATCTTATTTGATAATCTATAACCAGTATTTTTGGATTTAATGTTTTCTTTCGATTGGCAATTAGAAATCCAAATGAATTCTCATATCTGCGCCATCTGCATATTATACATTGAATTGTTACGTTATATAATAAGTACTCACATATTTTATTAGATGGCGCTTCTCAAGAATATATACAGAGGTGTCGCTGTCGTGCGTTCAATGGTTTCTTATCTTTTTAAAAAAATGCACAAAGAGTCGATAAAAGTTGTCATTTTATAAACAATATTAACGACACTTTCGGGCCTGCTGCTTGTATAAACAATTGTTCAATTTTTTTGGTTCTATTCTTTTTAAGTCTCGCGGTAGCTCAGTAACCGTTGTCGGCACGTTGTCGGCAAGGCGATAGTGCAAGTGCATCCATCTGCAGTTACGGCTGAGTTTGGTGTGAGTCAGCTGTGAGCATACTTTCAGACATAGGTACCTCTCATTTGATAGTTGAAGACCTGACCTATTATGGCTAGCATATTTCTTTTTCGTAATATTACTGTGCGCCACGTATGTTCTGTGCATACAGTATTCTAAGCCAAGAAGTTCCAAAACATTTTCAGTCCGCGACCCGCATAAACAAATACGAAAGTACAATTTTACCGTTTAATTTGACATAATATAGTAAATCACAAATCAATATTTATTCCCACTGTATTGAACACTATTAGTGGGGTAGTAAATATTTTTAAGGTAGAAGAGCAAAGTAATAGCGTGTGAACTTGTGTTTTCACATATTATATAAAACGAGACGTGGGATGAGTGTTGACACGGCTACTTTCATTTGTGCGTTTGTCAAATGCGAAGCTTCACGCCACTCGCACACGTTGTTTACTAAAGCTTTGCAACTGTCGGCACGTAGTCGGCAAGGCTGGGGAGGCGTCACCAGCACCTCCACCCCCCTGCCCTCTTGTTACTAAAGAGACCTTAGATGGTAAGAGGCACTACCCGGGACCTAATTCGCTCACGCGATACCCCCGCGTTTCGTGTGGCTAGCGAGCTGAGCTGCATGTGCATAACAATTTATAATTATGCGGGCTCCGTAATCATTCAGAAGTCCGGTCCATCTGTAACATGCTCGGTCCACTTATATAGTAACAACTTGTCCTGATACCAACGTAGTTGTTAGGTTACGCTATCATATTAAGATGTTTATGTTTTTACCGCAGGCGTCGGAGTCTCGTGCGGCGTATGAACAATTTGCCTCGTGTCTGCACCAAACACGAGGCAACGTGTCTGATAACTCGTAGAAGCGAACACGTTTTAGCCGCAACACTAAATGTTTGCTTATAACAATAGTAGTCACAGGGTACATTCGAATTCCACATAACTGTCGCTGCAATTCTTCAACTACAAGAGGAACATAATATTTTGTTTTTGTCTACGTTAGTTTCTGCTGCATTGTTTTTGTGCGCTCCACGTGTTGGTGATATTAACCACGTCCTGTCTGCAGTCGATCAAATCGATATCAATGAAGCATGCCACTAATATATTTTATTTAACTTTGGATTTCTCATATGGCATTATTTTGAAAGTAATAATTATGATCAATTAGATAAAGCATGTGGGGATCATTTCGTGTCACCGGTCTTTGTTTTTTTAACTCACAACTTTATGGTGGTCATATCATTGTTTTGTTCGTTTCATGTTACTTTGTGAACGCTTTTTAACGACACAACTTTTGAGCTATGCCGAATTAAGACATGTTTCACAGAATTTAAGAAGTTGTTTCAATTTACAGTTGTGTCAACATTTTGTTAATATACTAATTACTCCGCTCCATCGAAATATTTTGTGCTAAACAAAATTGGAACGTCTTAATAGAAGCTGAACTGGACATTTGTATGTCACCTTACAATACAAATGAACTGCGTCACTTAATGTTTGACACAGCTGCGTCGCAGTGCTGCACTAGCGGTGCGCCGGTGACCGTTGGCTGCACACAGCACCGTACAGCTGGTTCTAGCGACGCCACTCGCAGCTGAATTGCGGCAGCCTCATGACGACATCGCTATCCTAGAAAATAAAAGCTTTTTGCGTTAATCCAAGTTACTGTCAGAAAATTATAAAAAGCGACAAATATCTGTGGTGGAGGAACGTAGTAATGTAATTGTAGACACCTAATAATACAATCAGTCAGTTAAAAGCGTGTCACATCCATTTGTTTCCATGTAGAAGCCATGTGTGCGGGACACTCCCGGCACACTGTCACCGCTCCCGCGCCCGCTCCTGCGCTCGGACCCCACACGCCACACGTTTTCCTCCCGCACGGTAGAGCGCACGAGCCCGCAGGGGGGCGGGGGGCCCGCGGGCCGCGGGGGGGCGGGGGTGGCTCACTTTAGGGACATCTCGTTCCTGGACCCCGCTGGATGTGTGAGTACCGATCATTTGTAATGGTGCTGGTTAACAAACACATCAATTAACATTTTTTCTCTAAATGCTAATCTCTAAAAGGTAAAAAATTCTAATTTGAATTGATATTTTTTTAGTGGTAAATATTTTTTACTTTTTGACGATTTTGTCTTGAGGAAATCCTTTAGGAGAATTTGTCATTTAACTCTTTAAGAGTAGCGTTTCCCTGTGTATGTAAGAAGATCCGCTAGATGTCTCTTGTGGTAGGTACAAACATTTTGATTTGAGTAATAACGTAATTAAACAGAAATGGATGCTGTGTTAAAACGGACTGAATTTGGAAACGTATAAATATATATCTGAATAAATTTGTACCAAAATTAAAACATTTGTAGTATCCACTAGTAAACTCTAGCGGACATACGGAGCGACATTTTGAATCTTTCAAGAGTATCTAGCGGCATCTAGTAACGGAACTTGACATCTTTACAGCTGTTCGGCTTCTCAATACATGCGCTCTAACAAAAGGGATGTGATATAATTTGTATGCAGTTCAGCATGACCTAACACTCTCTACAGAGTTATTTTGATGACACCGCACGCTCTCAGATACTGATAGCTAAACAACAGTCAACAACATGTGTTGTACATTTTTGAGATACCTCATTGAATAAATGTAAAATGATTTTTTAAGTTTTTAATGTCCTGTGGTGACATTCGCAGATCTGTTTCATTGGTAACTGAACGACTTCGCGACGCTAGGGGACGCCTGTACATAGCGGGCGGCACGGACGTAAGGCGGAGTCCGTAAACTAGTAACAATCGAAAAAAAAGTAATTGAAAATTATGAAAGGTCAAACATAGAGCACATGTTGTTGTAAAGGATGTGGCTGTTCAGTTGTTTGTCGGTGGGACACTAACAAGTAACCCTGGGATACGCGAATGTCTCATTACAATGAAACTACTTTAACGTGTTGTAATACTTATTGTTTAGATTGTCTATGGTCCCGTTTTATATTAGGTACTTATAGCCTCGGACACGAAACGATCGAGGTTCCAGTTGTCCTGGTGTCACAATGTTATAGTTCTCGGGTACTCGGGTAGCTACGACTTTGTGACGTCACAGTACCTACGCCGTCATCTAGATTCTAGAGACTAGACTGTCGGAAGTCTTAAATAAGTAGTATAAACCATATAGAGATAGAACGGATAGAGTAGTTTTATTGTGATAAATACGTATTGTTTTCTCTTAACATGGCTTGCAACTAACGCTACCGCGGCTTGTCAACTGTGATGCGATCAACTATTAATACACTTGTTACTAACATATAACCCAAGTGATATATATTTATATATGAAATATAAATATCTATCGGTTGAGCTACGCTGAACTTAAACATTATTTACATTCGTAAGTAGTTTCGATAGCTGCAGCGCTTGCGTAAGGTAAATAGTTATTTATCCGAAACATTTATAGTATCGGATTATCCAGCCAACGCAGTTTGTTGACAAGGCTTCGGTCCACACCTCAGGGAACGTCGCCGTGTTCGTGAAGGTTGGCAACTCCCACAAGTCTGCAATAAGTTGTAAAAAGGATTTGGAGAGGATTGTAACATGGCCTCGCCGGGACACCGCAACTACAACAGTACCATGTTTTGTGTGGGCGATTGGAACTGGCCTCAGGCTGCTCAGTGGCAATGACGAGGTGATCTTTGGATCTGATTGCAAGACTTGACCATAAAATCAATTTCAAAGATTTTATGGTCAAGTCATGAAAGAGAGACGTTGTAATAAGAACAGAAATTAAGAAGTGAGAGATGCTTCGACATATTACAGCTATTGACCTTACCACAGGCTCCACAGAAGGGCGCTTCTTACAAGGGAGAACAAGACCTGGAACAAGTGCCGTTGCTTACCGCGACCTCGCTCACTCACAGGATAGCCTCCACTAGCTCTGGGCCGGACAAGGAACCCAACTGCAACTACACACCACGTAAGTATCACCACTTACGGTACATATACTACTAACTTATACCGCACATTAGACCGACTGAACTGGATTCACTTCAAATACCACGCACTAGTACTAGCTTTGTTTGCTTATGATATATTTTTTTCAGAAGCCGATATAAAAAGTAAGACTTTCAAGAGGTCACAGAAAGCAACCTACGAACATACATCGAGCAAAAGCATATTTAACATGGTCAGTTTAATTTTTATATATTATACATTTCCTAAACAAAAGATTGATCAAAACAGTTATCTCCACGTTTCACATGATTTCAGTAGCGGTACATTAAAGTAGTTCTAATGTGACGATTGTGATGGGCTTCCGCTACAATAATATTCCCCGAGGATGCTGCCACCTTGTCGTGGTGAGAGTGCGGACAGGGCTACCCATACCGGACAGGCTTTGGGGAGGGGCCAGACTAAAAGCAGCTCAGCTGGGAGGTTCTCCATCCTCCCTCGGAATCAGCAGAGGGCGGCGTGGATTGAGACGACCGGCGTGGCGTGCTCCTAGCATTGGGACCAGGGGGCAGGATGGGAACCTGACTCGATAGCGCGGTTCCATCGTTGGATTAGGGACTGTTGAAAGGCAGCCGGGCCCAAGGTGGAGGAGTCTGGCCTGTTCGCCGAGGCCAGCCTGTCGCTGGAGGCGCCCTGTTGCTTTTAGATCCGGGACCCTCCAATTATAACGGGACAATATATACCAAGTGCTACATGTATTGGAGGAGGGGTCGCGAGAGGAGAGGTGTCTCTGTGTGTCGTTCCCGTGTACCCTGTCTCCCGCGACCGGACGGGGGCGCACCGTCAGATGGTCGGCGGTGGGGCCTCAGAGGAAGAGGGGATGCGGTGTGTCGTTGCTGTCCTCCCTGTCCTCTGCGGCCGTTTAATGGTTGGTTCGTCTTCCAGTGGATGGAACCAGCCAATGTCGTAAGTCCTCCACCCGTCTCTCTGAATCAACAGATGGCGGCGTGGATTTAGACGACCGGCGTGGTGTGCTCCTTTGGAGCTTAGGGACCAGGAATCAGGGTCGGAACCTGACCCCATTGTACGGTTCCGACGTGGAGTAGGGACTGACTGTGAAAGGCAGCCGGAGAGTCCCTAAGGAGGCGGAGTCTGGGGTGTTCTCCGAGGTCAGCCTGTCGCTGGAGGGATCCTGTTGCTTGTAGATCCGGGAACCTCCAATTATAGCGGCTGAAGGCACCTGCATGGGTTTAGTCGGTAGGGGCAATCCAGTTGTCAAGCCCGACACTATACCCGGGCTCCAGTAGCGTGCGTAAAGTCATTCCCCTGCGTTACCAAAAAAAAGTGGTACGTGTATACACGTCTCATACTTGCAAATTGAAATCCTACCCGCAGAAATGAGTGACGTTTGTGTCGTAGTCAATAACTAGACCTACATTGAATATATTGTTAAGCTGTCATTAACGTGCCTGCTACGGACAGGTTAAGACGGCGACTATCGGCCGAGCGAGCAAGAACGACTCTGCAGCGAACAAGGAGGGCGACGATCACGAGTACCATGAGATCTCCGACACAGACGCGGTAAGGAATATCGACGACACTTATAAAGTCACATCGTAACGTAACGTTCCCTTTTCCTACGACCCATATTTCAAATCGATTTAACAAATCCTACTTCCGAAAATCTTGTATGTATATGTGTGTACGAAAGGGAAATATAATGATCATTCGTCTAGTAGAAACGTCGAACAAATAAAGATTATTTATTATAATTATTATTAAACATTCCAGAAGAGAATAGGAATTAGTAAATATCTATGATTTGTGCAGAAACATATGTATTTGTAAACACGTTTCTATGAACTGACGCTTGTTACACCTGGACAACCCGCATAGATCGCCAACGTAGCATCGCCCTACATAACACTGCACACGGCCCGATGGCGCAACGGAGGCACGGGGCGCAAGCTCAGCGGGAACGTGCCTACCGAAGTCCACTCGAGCACACGTCTCGCATAATTAGATCTAGCATCGATCTGTTAGCATAGTTTTAGCTGTAATTATAATTGTAATAATTCAGTAATAAATAATTTAGTCAAAAAGTTTGTATTTTTTTGTATCTCTGCGCTGCACGGTTCTTAATTCGCTTTGTTGTTAAAATAAATTTCTATTATTATTTATCTACAATCCAAAGTTTACACATTGCCATAATTTAGACTATAACTTAATAAATAACTAAGATTTTATATAATTTACGCCATTTATTGATTTAATTTTACATGCACAACGACCGGTTGCGATTGTCAGATTTTATCAAATCTAATCAATAAGTAGCATAGATTATTGCAGTTATTTGTTCAAATGATACTATAAATTTTCGTCGAGAAGACCATACACTCCAACTACATAATTATGATATTGTCATGATTAATTAGTCATAACATTTAAACGTAGATATGAATAGTCAAATAGTGAGTTGCAATAAATAACTTACAGGACAGTAGCGCTCCGGAGACATCGCGCGCCCCCGTGAGTCCCGGCGCGGCTGCAGGCGTAAGTACTGTTGTGATACCCGGTCCGACAGACAGACAACACAGACGTCGCGGAGACTGGGAACCTCTTACCCCCTCCTTGAGGCCGACTATTATTTTTTATTTTTTTAATTGTAAGAGACAGTGTTTAGTCACAGAAGAAAAAATACTAAAAACAATTGTTAATACTCTGTTGTCATAATTAAAGATAACATCGCCTGCTAACCTATATTGCTTATTCAGTAACTTGAAAACCTATTTTACATTATTATACTTTCTTTTTTTTCTTTTTATTCAATTCAAATTTACGACTGCTGCTCTTCAACTGAGTTTATCATTAAATATTTTATACATTTAATAATAAACTTAATGTTGTAATAAAATGTTATATATTTTCTTTCTTTAATTTTCTTTTTTTTTATTTTTCAACCCGTCTAAACTTCAGACATCCGCGGATTTCAGTCAAAGTATCTTAGATGAAATGGAGTCAATCATGAGAAATCGAAAGGACTTAAAAAAAATTGATGTAAGTAATATTATGTTGTTTTATTTTGAAATTTAGTTCTTTCTTTAAAGTTCTTTTATTTGATTTCCGAGGACTCCGAAGGCAGTATCGTCATTTTTAACGTTTCTGTGAATTTTATTACAATAGTTGCGGCTAAATAAATAGCTGGCTGTAGCCTTCTACTGGATTCCAAAATTGTTTTATATCTTTATATATATTTACTAGTAGTATAGTAGTATAAGTAATCAAAGGGAATATAAAGGGAAATAAATAAATCATTTATTTAGCAAAATCCATACATATAAATTTTTAAACATTATACAAACACAACAAATGGACTTTACAAAATGGGTCTCTGCTCGACATTTGCTGGCGCAGATGTCAGCGCCGATCTTCCGCTTGAGCCCCCAGCTGACAGCACGGACACGCCAACGATTAAACTAATTTAATATATCAAACAAGATAAACAATTACACATAAGTGACACCAATGAACTTACAATTCAACTGCACAGATTACGTCACAATACATTTCAACCATTTTTCACAAACAACATCAATCTTGATCGTAATGGCTTAAGACTATTACGACACATGGGAAAAACAACTATTTACTGATAATGTTGTACAACTATCACTTGGCTGTGTAGCACATTGGTAGAATGTTGTGAGATGCCTATCGGGGAATGTAAGAACAGAAGAAGAAGTATACGTAGAAAACACTTAAATTACAAACGGCGTATGATGGTAATTTGTTAATTGAGTGTCTCAAAGAGCATCATATAATTAGATACTTAATATAGATACATCCAAATTTTATCCTAAATATTGTAACTTTTCCACATATTAATTTTAAATATAAAATTATAAGTATAATATTAAATGTCTGTAGTTAAGCATATGAATATTGTGGATGTTTGTGCATAATTTGTGTCGGTGACTATCTCAATAAAGTTTAAAGTTTAAAACTTTCAATATAATGCTGCATCATTATATTGAACGTTTTAATTTTTAGCGCATTAATGAATACTCATAAAATGTTATGTAGGTAGGGATATATAGTATCATGTTTTTCGAAACCTAAATATACCTAATATTAGGAAGTAACTCTAAAATATATGTATAAAGTAAAGTAATCGACTCGTCGATCATTTCAGGCCACCTGCACCGGCGCGCGCACCGCCAGTGAAGCTGGGAGGTAACAATACCATTTTATAATGACTTGTAGTAATATATATAATATGGGGCAGAGACTAGTCGTTGCAATTCAAAATAACCACAACTAGTGATCACTGGATCGATTATACGACGCTTATTAACTTGTCTGCTGACTAAGTTGTTTTCACTTCGCATTTGTTGGAAGTGAGTTGTTATTAAATAACTAGTAGGGTAATGTATCTATTTGACATGGTTCATTTTACAAAGACTTACTTTAGAAAGGAAAGCTTTAATAAATGTAAAAACACACAGGCGTAAGAAACGGTGGTCAAGACTGCGAAGTCCGTGTGTGAATTTGTGAGTATATTGCTGTAGATGGGCTTTTCTTTTATTTGGTAGAAATTGTTGTTGTTCGTTTTTAATTGCAATTTTATTCATCTCGAAAGGACTGCTTTGATGCCAATAGATAGTTTCACAGGAGATGCTTTCGTTGAGTTTCGTTTAACTTTTGGAATTAGCTGCATCCGCCACCTCGTCTGCCGACACACTCATGGCCCTCGTCAGTATATTACGTTTGATGCAGCACACATTCTTTCTAAACAATTTTACCTGTTACTTAATACTAACATATTAGCTAAGATCATCAATATAGGCTACCAAACTTACGTTATATGTATATATATTATATATGGATTTTAGCAAGGGATTCGACAGATCAGACAGAAGTATCTCATACAATATTAATACGGGAATTATGTTGCTTTGGCTGGGTACACATAGCTTCTGGATAGGTCATTTCATGTTGTTATCAATGGATTACAATCACCAATGCATTTCATCTTATCTGGTATACCCCAGAGATCTCATTTGGTATGTTAGTATAATTATTTTATTAACAACATTCCAAATTATTTTGTACATTCGAATATTTACAAAAAGAGGTCCAGAATGTTTTTCGCACTTTCTTCGAAGATGAATAAACTACTTTTTGACTTGGTTATACAATATCTTGGCGTCGTTTATCTCATTTAGTATTATGCATGTTTAAAGTTATTTGTGCACCTTGTGTGTACCTACTGGATCTCAATTTATTTAAAAACCATGTGTTATTTCAAAAGATATCATTTACGAAATGATACGATTTATTATGTGTATTTATTCAGGTTAGGTTTCATATCATTCACATCTCATGCAATTTTTTTTTTGCTTTTTTTGTATTTTTTTACGCTTATTACAGGTATCATACGATGCATAAATCAGAAAAGAAGAAGGGCCTTTATACAGGCACCATGAAGCCGATGTCGTCACACGAAATGAAGACCTTAGACACAGCCGTAGCAATGGCTAACGAGATCACTACGAAGTAAGTGTTTCTAGTTTCATTGGTAGCGGCCGAATGGGAGGAGGCGGCGTCGTTCCAGGCACGGAAATCAGACTGGATCGGGAATTAACTTTATTATTATAAATTATATATTCCCGCTCACATAACTCACACAGACATGCAAACACGCTCAGACACGACGTAGGGACGCGGCGCCAAAGCCAACACACGTCTACCTGTAGTAGAGGCCTATAGAATGTCGGAATGTGTGTTGTGATTTATTTATTTTTAATACGAAAATGTGTGTTCCATAAACACGGTTTCTACACATCTCAGACCATAAGCTAAAAACCTTTATATTTTATTTCTATAAAATAAACTAAATTGCAATAAAGTTCTCGTAGCGAACGTAACATGTACAAGGTTTGATTAGCTTAATAATTATGCATTAGTAATAGAGACTTATGTTTACTGTAACTGTGCCGATTACGTGACGTACACTGAGTTAGGCGAAACGTCGAAAATAGAGTGCGAGAATAGCTGAACGATTTGTTAAAACATATTTGATTTTAGTTAAGTTACCTAGTTATATTAGTGAGGTTAAGCGCATAATTGATTTTAAAATATTGCTCACCGCACTCGTATCAACTCAGAAAGGGAAGGTAAACGTATCGCCTCGAGCCGTTCAGTATCTTTCTATAAAACGCACACTATAGAAACGTAACGTAATCGCCTCGCCTCGAAAAGCGAAGGCGGTACGTTTACGTTCCCTTTCCAAGTTGATATATGATATAAGTTCGGCGTAAGTTGTAGTTTGTGTTGTACATAGTTGTGTACGGCGATTGTTCTGGGCAGTGTCACGCGAGCTGCGCCATAAGCGAGGTCCGAGACGTGTGAGTTGTTCAGGGCTGGGGCTGGTTTATAGGCAAGTTGTAAAGGTGGTATCGGCGATGTAAGATTAGGTCGCCCAGTATGATGAAGTCGAAGGTGTTGGTCAACAAACCACAGGACGCAACAGCCAGCCCAGGTCAGATGGTTGTCTGTGTTGTAGATGATATATCGATGTAGGTTATTTAATAATAATTAATTTGTAACGTTGCATTTTACAGGTCCATGAATGATCTAGACTTAGAACTAAAAGCGACAACGCCAGGTGACAAGTCAAAGTTTAATTTTAAGTTTCCTTTGGTCGCTTCCCTACAACATCTCACTGAACGCGACTCGGAAAGAGAGACTGCTCTTGGTGAGTCCCACGATATTAAAGTATTATTTGGTCCAGTTCAGTAGTTCCTTGCGAGTCGGCTGCTCACTAGGAACGCACTAGGCACTTTCCATCGGGTTGTGATGCGGCAGTCAAAGGCCGCCATAAATACAAACTGTCGTGCCGCCAACATGATATATAAGTTTTATGCACACAATTTTTAACTTGTGTACATACGATGCGTTTCAAATAACAATAGTATTCAAGATCCGCCATTTTGCCCCGACGTGACATTCATTGCGAACAACTTCAGGTGTTCTAGTTCGGTGTGCACAAAAAACAAGACTATGAAAAAACAAATTTTATAATGAAATCGTTCAATTACACTAATGTTTGGTCCTGGCTCGGAGTCGGAGGGTTCGCTGCTCTCAGAGCGGACGCTGACATCCGCGGCGTTTGTGATGAGACTACAGTTGTCGACATCTTCACGTCCCTTTCTCAGCTTGGTGAACTTCTCGCCGCCAGTCGTCGGGAGTCATGTTTTCAATTGCAACGTTTGTTAATTTTTCTATTTCGCTCTACAACTTTAAACATTAATTTTGTTAACGTTATAATGTTTAGTGTATGTGCTAACGCTACTTACGCTTGATTGTCAGAATAAAGTTAGCCACGAGTCGAGTCCTATTCTTATTTGGAACTCATTATATGTAAATATGAACGTATACAAATTGTGAATTACACTGACGCAGTATGAACGCATGGAATGTGGCGGCTGATAATTTTATAATTTATCTAGCTATAATCAATTCAATGGAATCCTTAATATTATTTATATTGTTTTTGAATCGTTAATTAAAGCTGCTTTTTAATGTTTTGATGTGTGTGGCAAGAGCACCAGTTACGTGCACAAGTTTATTGGATAATAAATAGAGTGCACTCAATGTGTGCTTTAGTTACTGTTGACATTTCCTCCACGAGCTCATGTGTCACCGCACTGACAAGTTGCAGGCAAACACGAGCGGCGCAATTTCAGCGACGAAGCGAAGAGCGTTCCCGACATTCAGGTATACATTGTTGTACTTTACTATATCATAACGAGTATCGAGCGGTCATTGTGCGGCGTCAACTTATTCTGTTACGAGACAACGTTGAACGTTTTCATGACTAGCAACGCCCATAAACGAGTGCACAACTTGAGGCTCTGCAATAATTTACTTCACTCCTCGTCCCGGCCGCACTCAGCGTCGCGGTTTTTGTACCGATATATTTCAATATCTTGAGTAACATGTAGAAACGCTCACGATAGCGAGCCACCGATATGACGTGGCCGTGCGAGGGGGCGGGGGCGGAGGTAGCACGTTACACAACTTATATGCGAATGCATATTGGCGTTAGTAGTGATGCGAAGGTTCCGATTGCACATTTGGCTAATACCAGTAAAATGGAATATCGGTGTCAATACTCGATACCACTCACAGAAACATGAGCTGCCCGCTCGAGTCGGAATAAACTACGTTTCATGTCGAAGTTATTTATCATCGTCTAAAACACACGAGTGATCATCTCCACAATTATTGATCATTCAGCAATTTGGATTTTAAAAAGCGCAGGTAAAGTGTAAAGGAAATGACAATGTCCAAATTCGCTACCACAAGGGATAATCATTTTTATTAAATTAAAATTATTTTACGATTTTTGTGTACAATTACCTAACGAAAACAAATTCATAAAATAAAAGTATAGGAATTGAACTTAGTTCAAAATACCTACAATGATTAAGTTATTCCTTTGTTACATTCCGGTTCAACATTGATGAAATCAAATCAAAAAGTTTTTATTCAAAATAGAATTACAGGAATTACTTTTTGAACGTCAACAATAAAATCTACCACCGGTTCAACCCTAGCCCTGTCCTGAGAAGAACCGGCGAAACAAACTCAGCGGGCCTCATGTTGTGATGTGTAAAAGTAAAAAATATAAAAATACAAATACATTTGCATATTATTAATGATATAATACAATACAATTTAAAAATTTACAAAAAATATTGTACAGAAACAGCCTGCGAGGAAGGTATTAATCCCAAGATGTGGTATCTGCCATAAAATCTGTTACATATTTGATAACTATTTTTGAGAATGTCACGAAACAGCAATTGCCGTCTGAGCATTATATTTTTAAAATAAATAGATAAATAAATTTAAATAAAATAGATACATTTTGTAATAAGTATCTAACTTTATTTTTAAAAATTAAGTACAGAGGTTGTTAAAATATATAAAATAAAAATCCATATATTATGTTGAATTGGGCCGGCACGGGCTAGAGGTACCTCTCGCTTACACTAAACCGGCTTAAAGTGAGAGTTGTGTCACGTCGGCTACTCACACACCGCACGAATGGACGACTATGGAAGGAGGAGGGGTAGGAAAGCAAAGTGCATCCGATAATTTATTTTGTGGTTCTGATTTGTATCACCAGATCTGACAGTACGATTAGGCTTATCTATAAATAAATTGTCAACAGCAGTCTGGGAATGTATAGCAGTAGGGTCGCCCTTCTGCACGGGGGCAGGTTTCTTGTCCGGCGTGTGCAGCTCGAGGGACAAGTACATCACGTGAGCCTTGGCACCCTGTCCTACCGGTTCTCTAGTAGGCTGCCCGACGCCCGTCCCACCACAGACGCACACCCGCATCACACGACACTGTTAACAGCAGACAACTGGATCATTAACTTTGGTTCACCCGTCAGTCGTCATCTCGCCGTGATGTTATCATTAGCGCAACCCAAGAACAAGCGCGACAAACCAAAGTTAAATAAAAATTAACTGCATGATATATTGCTACATCGTTGCTAATATTTTTTTGCAGACATTTTTTCTTAAATATCTTTAGATTCGCTACTTATTTTTATTTAATTATCCATTTACCGTAAGTACTCAAGTGCCTAAGTAACGACGCCAATGTCAACGCTGGGAACGTTCACGTCTATGTGCGGTGATGCTCCATACATTTTGAGCTTTGCCATTTGCTTGGAACTTTTTGCCAATCAACCAATGTTAATTATGTATGTCTGTATGTTTTTTTATTAAACTAAAACTAACCGAGCGGTGTGATTTCCAGGAAACACTGACGGAGGAGAGTAAGCGAGCGTACGCGAGCCTCATCGAGCAGCCGACGCCGTCCACGTCGCTGATGCCGTCCACGTCTCTGATGCCGTCCACGGCGCCGAGGCCGCAAACGCGCGACGCGGAGCCCCACACGTCCACTCTGCCCAAGTCCTCCGCGGCCAGGCCCCCCGCGGTGTATAAACTTTACACCATGCCCAAACCGGCCCCCCGCTGTCAGGACAATACTGATCACTCGTTATTAAAACTACCCCCCAAGCCCAGGTAACACTCATTTAAACGAGCCTAACCTCACTAACCGACTCTATTTCTCGACGTTTCGGCTACCCTGCCGTTTATAACGAAACTAAACCACGTCCACTAACCACGCTCAGTTACGGTAAAGCTTTAACAAAACTAATACCTAACATCAAAGTATATATTTATGTACGTTGTTACGTCACTGGTAACGAGCACATGCATTAACTCAACAGGAGCGCGCGAACAGGAGTAGGTCACTCGATCTGCGGTCACACAGTCAGCACACCCAGAGGCTACGGGTTGCACACAAATAAACATTTACAACATTCGCAAACGTGTCTCTTTGTTTTGTCGTCATTTTAATAATGCACGTGTTAATTAAAATTATGTTGTACACTTAACTATATTATCTAACTAATTTTTCGTAATTGCTCTTGTCCGATGTAGTCGGGTTCAGGTGTATGGTCTGCTTCTGTCTCTCTTCATTCCTGTGCCTTGCTCACTGGTGACATTTTTAGTTTCAGATCATCAAGAGCCAGCAGCAGTGATGAGGACGAGGCCGCGGACGTAAGTGACGTTCGCTTGTTTCACATATCTGTATAGTTTACGATGTTGTAAACGCCCGTCACATGCAACATGGATCGCCAGTTGTACTTCTATAATGACCTTCTGAATGACGTCTCAACTGGATCGTATAAATCGCCGCATTCGATTACGGCATGCCGGTTCCAAAAAAAAGGCGAGTCCAGGCCGGATTGTCATTGCAAGATTAGTCTTCCACATTACCTATAGGGTGACCATCTACTTATGAAACCATACGTAGTTTAAATGAAAACCAATATTAAATCAAGAATATTTTTTGGACTATCCACTATCAAGAGTGCATCGCATCTGCACAACTTCTATGTGCATGTTAATGACGCCAATAACGTATTTAAATTTACTTCCATTGGGACGCAATCCAAGAAAACGAATGTTAACAAAATCGGGCGAGACAGTTCGTGTTGTAGCTACATATCTATAATTCCCATCCAAAAGTCAGTTGTACCACTAGATAGCTAAAGAATCAAAGAATTCATTACGATAGTTAAGGGCACGTTGCGCGCGGGCGAGGGGACAGCCCCGCTATTTTGAACGCCATTTTTATTGTTCTCTCATAATATAAAGGATGGTACTAATATATAGGTTACATACAGGTGGTGGTACCTTTGCCACCAAAAAGTACAAAGCCGAAGTTGGTGAACAAGCAGCGCCACATCCGGCGCTACCCGTTGCGCCTGCCCAGCGCGGACAGCACGCTGCAAGCGCACACTAATATATACAGTAATGTCGGGGGCGCGCAGCCGAGCACCAGCGCCGCCGCCGCCGGCTACATCCCCCGCTCGCCCCGCGGCTCGCTCGCGCTCGAGACGCCGCTCCACGAGCAGCTCGCGCAGGCTGAGGACTGCCCGAACCTGCTCGAGGCCCCGCCCAGTGCGTACGCCTGCTACCTCGGCCGCCGCGACATCACCGAAGACGGCCTCAACATCTTCGAGGAGGTGCACCTCTCCAGGGGTGGAGGTTGGTACTGCTACACTACCCGTTACTTGTAACTTTGTCATTGTATAAGCGTTTTGTGACAATGTCAACAATCTTTACTTTACAATCATTTAATACTAGCTGCTCGCCTCAGTTTCACCAACGCAAAACTACTACGCAAAATGTGAAAGCCACACTATTTAATCCTAAAAATTGAATACAAATCGTTTAAGCCGTTTCTGAGATGAGCGTACGCAAACATTTTACATTTACAATTTTATTATATACAGGCTTAGTTTATGTTAAAAATTAAAATAAAAAAATTATAAATATTTTTTGTCCTATACTCAATGTATTATCGTGTGGACAACTAGACTAGGGTCCGCTCGCCGCGAGGGCCGGGGAGCTTTGTACATGACCTTGGAGCGCTGGCGGCCGACCTTTTAAAAACTCCCTTTCAAATAATTGAATACTCTTTAGGAAAGTCTATTTACTCTTAACTTGCAGAAATAAATAAAAATAATAAACTGGAAAGTATTATGAAGATTAATACCTATCTGTTGTTTTTATTAAAATTAATTATTGACCATACAACAATTTTTTTTATAATATATGGGGCAATCGAGCATTCGGAGCTTTTTTCATGACTACTGACGCCCATGGCATAGAGGCCACCCACCTCAATGGGCCACCGGCTACTTACACACCGCACGAAACGCGACAGCACAACTGTTATTTTACGCCGGTCCCGTGTAAGCGAGAGGTACCTCCCTGGTCGTGCCGGCTCAATTCTGTTTTAATTATTAGATTAACAGACTTATGTAGTCATAATTGATATTACGACAAGTCTGTTAATCTAATCATTTATATATACCTACTATAAATGATATTCAAATCGGGTTCAAATTAAGATAGGTAACAGTTACGCGACTTTACGACATTTGATGCTCGCGTAACAATAATCGCTGGCCTTAAGGTCGTTGAACTCTTCGTATGCGAAGGATTCATGTATTTTTCCGGACCAATTCATATGGATGTTTATATCACAAAATATTACAATTGGACGATAATATTAAAAACACACGCTTGGATTGACTTTTACTCCCTTAATAGCATACAGTAGAAGAAGATAATGACCAGTCCCTGGCATCCCATGACTGCCTCGTGGTCTAGTGGTAGGCGTGTTCCACCACAGACGTGAGGTTCCGGGTTCAAATCCCGGGTCGGAACAAAAATTGTTATTGGGATTTTACAATTTCTAGTCAACTAACAGTCCGGAGTCAGGAAGTTGGGTGGCATACCCGTGCCTCGGAGAGCACGTCAAGCCGTCGGTCTTGCGCCGGATTTTTCATCGGTTGTGTCGGACTGCCGTCCCATCGGAATATGAGAACGAGGGAACAGAGAGTTCAGTTGTGTCTGCTCGGCGCTCGCACACTTTTGCATGATGGCTCGTCTGTATAAACGGCCGCCGTAGCTGAAATCGGCAGGACGACATTAACTTGCCGTCTCTGATGTAATCGATGAATCAACATTTCAATTGTGTATGTTTATTGCGTTTCCTTTAGAGATTGTATCGTATCTGTGACGTCTATACGACCATTCTTTTTTGGAATATCGGCTATGGATGTTATGGATGAATGGTTTGCTGTTGAACGTCGACAATCGCAGTTGTTATGTCTCAATAAATGACCATGATCCCGACATCCGCAGTTGAGACGCAGTCTCATTGTGTGGATACCATGTCAAGTGCACAGACACACACACACACACACGTGTATTTAAATGTAAACAGCTAATGTGGTTTCGTTATTCGCATGCATCTGTCTCCGAAGGGCGCCTCCCGGCTCGCACGGTGAGTAACAACACAGTCTACAGATATTTACAACACAACACAAACACACAACGCTCAGTATCGCTTCTAGTGGTAATGCTTTAGTAAAGGTGGAATTAAGTGCGGCGCCTTTTATGATGAAGACAATTTAGAGTTTAGACTTTTGAAGACAGGAGGGTTGGTCGCCAGTAAAACCTTCTTTTTTCTAAGTAGAGTTTTTAAAAGGAGTTAAAGTGTGGGAGTAAGTGAGAACCGTGCACACAAGCCTGCTCCCCTCACGTCGCTCCTTCACCCGTCTGGCCACCAGTTACTGCAGCAATACTTGACAAACAACATTAGACGAGTGTCCTGCTGGGTGCAGCTTGTAACTTGTGTCGTGCTCCGCAGACCACGTCTCCGTAGAGGACCTGCTGGAGTTCGCCGACCGCCGGCCCAGCTCCCGCGCGCGCGGCCTCGACTCCGACGAAGTAAGGATCGTGCACAAGGTCCTCAAGCAGCAGGTAAAGCATCTCCTATATGGTACTAGTTATTGTATATAGTATGTGCAATACACAAGGGCTCGCCGCTTATACAGGCTGCCGTGTGACAACCCCAACCTGTTGTCATGTCGGCTTACACCTTCCACTTTAGAGAATAAATCTACATTTAGAGAGAGTAATGAAATACTCATTAAGGCCGTTAACATTTATACAAAATATTTTATTTTTCTACGTAATCTCCTTCTAATCAAATACACTTAGAATACCGCATCTTCAACTTTCTTATTCCTTCCGCAAAAAATCATTTTCCCGACTATTAAAAAACTCCTCTACGGCAGTAATAACCGCGTCATCGTCGACAAATTTAGTTCCACGAATATGCTCCTTTAATTTTGGAAATAAGTGAAAATCACTCGGGGCTAAGTCAGGAGAATATGGTGGGTGATCAAGGACTTCGAAGCTAGCACTGCGGATTGCGGTGAGCGCAACTTCCGAACGATGAGGTGGAGCGTTATCCTGGAGAAACAACACGCCCAATGACAATTTCCCACGACGTTTTTCTTTAATCGCTTCACGTAATTTCTAGATTAAGTTTGCATAATAGGATCCAGTTATCGTTTGCTCTTTTGGCAAGTAACCGATAAAAATAATTCCTTCACTAATCCCAGAATACCGAGGCCATAACTTTGCCAGCGGAAGGAGAAACTCGAAATATCTTCACGAGTGGTGAGGATGGTCGTTTCCAAGACATGCTTTGTCTTTTCGTTTCCGGGTCGAAATGGTGGACCCATGTTTCGTCCATGGTTACAACACGACGGCAAAATTGATCTGAATCACGTTGGAATATTTCGAGATTACGCTTAGAAATATCCAAACGTCGATTTTTGTTTTCTTCGGTTAACATTCGTGGCACCCATCTTGCCGACACTTTTTTGAACCCCAGTGAATCGGTTAAAATTGACTGAATGCTACCAAACGATATCTTAAGGATCTTAGCTAAATGTTTTATTGTAACTCTTCTGTCGTGTAAAACCAATTTTTCCACTTTTTTGACATTTTCTTCGGTGATGGAGGTTGAAGGTCGTCCAGAACGCAGGTCATCTTTACAGCTCGACCTACCTCTTTTAAATTCAGCAACCCAATAAGCCACAGTGGAATAGGATAAAGCATCATTCTCTAATGTCTGTTTAATCTAAAAATCTAAAAAAAAAATAAAAATCTCTTTGGTAGAAATATTTTTCAGGAGCAGATACTTTATTACCGCGCGTAACTCGTTTTTCTCCATAGTTTCGTTTTTTTATCAGAACTTTCAACAATAAAATTAATATTTTGCGAACGATCTGTCGAAAACAATTGAAAGTCTGGATAAATAATATGTAACTGTCAATCTTTAAAAAAAATATCGAACTGCCTCCAAAAAGGTTAAATACATATAAGTTTCTAAGAACTTTTCGATTCACCCTGGTATATTATCTTACTAACTGTGACCCGCGGCTTCGCTCGCGTGGTAGAAAAAAAAATTGTACACATTTCGAGCTTATAACACTCTTAAGTCCTTCAGCTATCCCTGTACTAAATATCACATCGATCCGTTAGTCCGATTTGATGTGAAAGAAGGTCAAAAAACATACCAACAAACACACTTTTGCATTTATAATATTAGTATTGATAGTATGGTTAAGGTGAATTTGACATCATTAAAGTATCATGTAGTAATGACTTGAATTTAGTATGACACACACTTGTCCCAGGTGACCCCAGAGAGGTGCATGGAAGCCCTGGAAGCTAGTGGTTGGAATGTACACTTGGCGATAAAGTTAATGAAAGTGAAACTAGCGGTGACGGGGCAGGTGGCGGCGAGCGAGGCGGACTGCCGGCGCGAGCTTGAGCGCGCGCACGGGGACGTGGCAGGCGCGGCGGCGCGGCTCGTGCGGCGCCAGTGAGAGCGCGCCTCCGGGCTGCGGAGCGTCGTCAGCCGGCTAGACGTCGGCGAGGACTGCTCTGGCTTATTCTGATTGTAGCTCTCTTCGGTGCCATGTTGAGTAAAATCGTATGGGCTTAAGTCAAAACTATTTCAGTAACATTTCCCTGAAGGCCGACTCCGGTGTGTGCCGACTGGCCGAGGTTCTACTGCTGCTAGTTGTCGTCGTTTGCGTAGCTATTGACAGTTATATGTTGCGTAATGTGGCTATGGGTGGAAACACATTTAAAGTGAAATATTCGTTACTATTTGTAGACTTTCTATGCGTTTAAGTGTCGTAGTGTTAGTAAAAAACATTTGTGTCAATGTAAATGTGACTGTAATTGGAATCTTCATAAGATATCATAGATAATGTGACTTTCTTATTGTTTGTGTAGATCTTTTTAGTCATTTATTGTGTAAAACTCAGTCGATACAAGTAAAAACAATTCTAAGCAACATTGTGGTTGTACGATAGTATTTGTAGTGATACTGATACGCTTAAAGTATCGTAGTGTCAATGACATACATTTGTGTCAAAAAATTGTACATAACTGTGACTATAATTGGAATCTTCATAAAATGACAGACATAAAATGACTTTCTGTGTGCTCAGAAAATTTGATGGTCACGGCCATCATTTAGTTTGTAAGAATGTAAAAAAGTAACAAAAATTGGCGATCGTAATTCAGTTTTTTGCTCAATATTCTTCGCGCAAAATATTCCATAGAGTTTGTGCCAACTGTAAAGTTAAAGTTTTTGATGTAAAAGTGTACTATGAAACTTACAAGAATACACATACAAGGTGGATACAAACCAAAGGCATTAAATTAAACCACATGTACTATAAGTACCTACTGTTAATCGGAGACCATTAAAAAAAAGTTTACGACAAGTATACGAAAATACTTTTTTCAAACAAGTTAAATAGCGAAAAAATAAGGAAAACTTGTAAACACTCTTTGTACGCGCCGCCGCGGCCGCTCGGTAAGGTCGCTAAGCCTCGAACGGGGTGAATGACCCCGACGGACTATAGGCGGCCGCGCGCTCGACAGCTGATGGTACAGAGTGTACGAAGTGAGAAAAAACTTTAGAAAATTCCTGTGGCTAAACTATTGCTCCGATTGATCTGATATTTGTTGTGTAGCCTGGAAATTATACTCTAAATATGTAGTTTAATTTAATGCCTCTCGGTTGTATCCACCTTGTATATTAACACTTACCCCCTTATTAATAAACATAGAATAACTCTATCCAAGGAATAACCTTGTAATAAACTGATATCTGTCAAATTCCATAATAAAAAACACAAAAAAAGTATGGAATTTGACAGATGTCAGTTTATTACCAGGTTATTACTTGGATATAGTTATTCCATGTTTATTAATAAGGGGGATATAGTATATTGTAGGTACTTAAAGGTAATTTGGAGACTTACAAGAAAGTGTAGGTACCTATTTGGACTGTTTTTGTGCGCGAGTCGCGTTGCGTCGGTGTAAATTAAGTATATGTACTACAACACCGGCGCAAACTAGTAGATTATGAAAAAATATATAATATAAAAGTATGCAAGTTATATTTTATAATAATATTGTAGTGGAACTAGAACCTTATATGTGAAAACGATATAACAGGGAGAATGTGAATTTAGTGTAAATATTACATGAAATGAAACATATTTTGTGACTGTCTATGGAATCAAGTATTTATATTTATAAATAATGTTAATATATCATATTATATTATACTTCTATTTCATACAAATTTACGTACGTTTGTGTACATTATTAGGTGTCGTAAGATGCGTACAATACTGTACTGTGTGATGGACTGACATACACAATTTCCTATGAAGTATACTCGTGTACGGGAGAGTGTAGTGTAACTTTATTATGAAAGCAGTTTATGATGTAGTGAACTTTATATATATATATATATAGTGCGAGCACAGGGAGTCTTGTACTCTGGCAAGCATCCAGTTGCTGCATCAACAAGTATGCATGAAATTAAAAGTAGCATAGGTACTTAAAATATGTAGGAAGTATTTTTGTAAAGTAACACTCAGGCTACTGTTACTTTCCTTCACATTTGGAAATAAAAGACTTTTAGATTGCATGTTGTTGTTACATGTTTATTTGCAAAAAGCAAAATATAAACATAACACAAGAATTTTCCTATCAGTGTACTAGTAGCAATATCTTTTATGCTTATATGAAATTTTACATTTTTTTTTCTTTTTTTTAGTATGTTCTCAAATGATTTAGCTTTTTCATATGAATGTTATGTCCCAGGGCAGCTCGTCGCGGTTGTCGTGAATGCATATGAAAGGCGAATGGCAGGTTCGTTTGGGAGTTTCGTACACCTAATAATTATCGAGTTAGGTGATATTTTTGTTTTAATGGGTAGATAATATTATATACATACCATTTTAAATTTATATATTTTTAGAAGTTCGGAAATAAAAGTTAGAACCAGTTTAGTACAAACTTTATGGTACGTCAGTGTGTTCCGCATAGGCAGGCAAGGCCGCATGCCATACGCCCACGTAAACAATATTTTGGCTCTTTCGTTCGGCTTGATACTTTTATTTTATTTCTATTTCTAAATAATTATTCATCATTTCGATATTTGCATTATTTTACATGTGGCAACTTTTTAATGCCAAACTGCGTTTAGTTTATGCTTTCATTGCATTTGATTATTCAATTCTTTAAATTCTTTTTTTTTAATAATACGAACTTTTAAAAATAGTACACTTAGACGAAAACAAATGTCTTAATTGCCTTAATAAATGGTACAAATTATATTACATAAAAACAAAAAAAATAGGTTGTACGAAACCTGCCGTTCTTCAAAGTATGTCAATTTAACTTTGTACGCACTGCGCCGAGCCAGCGGATGTTCTGACATAATCAATGAATGTCGCAAGTATTTTTAACAATATAAACGTGTCATTGAACTTACGTATCCCTTATGGATCTTTATATAAACTTCTAGCTTACCTTAGGTACTGAGCTGACGTAGAGAAATGTTCACGTTTGATTTATTTTGTCATGAGATCGTTATAATGTGGTATTATAGTGTATTCAAATTGAACAAGTGTTAAATGTAGTAAGACTAGCATTTATGTATGACATTCCTTTAAATTTACAATTGAAACTCATAACTTGAGTGCAAGTGCAGTGAATACTATCTAGTGATAATTAGAGGAGAAAATTGTCATTAAATTAGACTTTACTCTTTTTCCTTTACTTATATGTGTGATGATAATGACTCGGCTTTGTGTATGCACTTGCCAGCGGCAGCTATGTACTTCAATATACTTGAGAGAGGTTTTCATCAAGTGACAGTAGTCACTTGACAAACATTCAGATATCTAGTAAATATACAATTTGCACTATTTAAATTAGTTTGAAAAGTTCTTCAATCCTTAAATATGATTGTACTTGTAAACGTAGTTTATGTTACATACCGGAAATGATGTAAAAGATACACTTCAATATTTAAACGCTTTATGCGTCCGCGTCGCTGCGTCCACTTGTATCTTGTGTTTAGTGGCACGTTACGTGCGTACGCACGCGCACGGTGCGGGCGGCACTGACCCGTACCGAGCAGCACTAACACGACGCACGCGAGTCCCTGCTGAAAGAACGCGGTATGTTTTATATTTGAACGCTGCGATGGCGCATACAGCGTCACATATCTAAATGTTATATGTATGTGTACAACAAATTAATATAATACGTAGAAATCATCATTGTATTCTTGCTTCCTCCCACCCCCCTCTCTATAATATTAGTTGATTCATTGCATCAGCCATCTTACAGAATTAGTAGCTCATGTAACTGGCTGGTGTTGTTGCACACTTGTTGCAGAAGACAAGTTTACTGTCTGTACTAACAGCGAGCACGCAGCTGCTGGTGTGACGTGAACAAGCTCTTCCCTATAGTTGCAACCGATCTACATTTACAACCAGCAGCAATGCACAGAGACGAGCACCACGCTGCAGCCAGCTCCGGCGAGGGCTACTTCATGCGAGAGACAACAACACACGCACATACCTACGGTTTATGAGCTTTTAAATTAACTTACAATCCACACGCATCTTACTTCAATTCATCCATTCTGCATGTCATATTGATATTGGACTATGGACTGACATCATCAAAGCCATTAGGCCCTTTAACTTAAAACATGTGCTAACTACGATCCCACGGGTCATACCCACTCATACTTGTGGCGTGCAACAGATGGCGTTAGTAGTCTACATTCGACACGCTACGGTAAAGGCTTGCGCAGACGAGGGATTTTTGTCGGCAGACAAAAATGTATGCAAAGCACCGTGTAGGTACTTTTATTCCCTCATTTGAGTTATTCGATAGTTGTAAGCGATCTATTTTAGCTGACAAAAATCCTTCGTGTGCGCC
>LUGF01015035.1:2256-16252 GCA_001625245.1 Calycopis cecrops | reverse complement strand
CTTATGTAACGTGTCGTCGACGCCGCCAGGTGCAGCCACCCCCTCACTGAACACCCCTGGCCTAAAAGTGCCATAAAATATTATGTTTTCATTATTTTAGGGGAAAGTTACATTCAATATTTTAATGCGGTTTATAGCATGTGTTTTACCAATAACGTAGGTTAAAATTTACTCAAATTATTGTGGAGACGTATGTGTTGCTCTTACAAGGAGCCAAGGACTGCCAAGTGCTGTCACTTGTACATCCAAGCTCTGTCATTCAGGAGTAGGTATTTATGTTTTAATTATGAAGTTTCTTATATAAATTACATTGGATGAACGTTCATTAAGTCTTGTCATCAGATTTGATTAGTTACATGAGTACATTGTTCTCGGCATCTGATCAGCCCTCAGGTGTCAGTCCACGTGTTAGATGTTCTGAGGACGCGGCTCGCCGCAGCGTGTCGATGCCACTGGCGTTCACACTCAATTTCACTCTTACTTTTAATTTCATCTGCTGCTTTCATTTTAGTGCTGTAGTGCCACTGGTTGAGAAATGAACTTAAGTGAGATTTAGGTTAATCCAATTCGGTTGCAATGCAGCATTCTCAAAATCTCATTACTAAGTAGGAACTATTGAAATTTTAAAAGTAGACAATGAAAAACCTAGATGTGCATCCAGGTAGGTAATGTTGAACGAACTGCCTTCTAACTATCGAGGACTGTGCCACTGTACCGCCCATCATCAGTTCAGACAAATAATAAGGTACCCGAGGCATTTTAACGCCCACTTAATTTCAAATCAATATATTATTTAATTAGATGATTGAATTAAAAAACTGTTTAGAAAAATTGTTTTATTGATTAATAAAGAATACAGAAAACTAAAACATAAGTGCTATAAGTCATTTAATAACTACTATTCAAACAAAGGCAAAAGCCTTTGTTTGAATAAATGCCCAAAATAGGGTATTCAAAAATGAATACCCTATTTTGGGCGTTATTGAACATAATATAGTTTTTAAAAACTCCATAAATTAATTTGCTTTTTTTCTTAATATAGATAAATATTTCGACTTAGAGCCGTATAAAATCTAAAAGTATATTTTACTGTCTTTTTAGACAGCATTATAATGATCATTATTTCAACTACAATGACTACTACTTATATTTAAATACTAGCTGTGCCCCGCGGTTTCAACCGCGAAGTCCATATAAACTTCAACAACCTATTTCACCCCCTTAGGGGTTGAATTTCTAAAAATCCTTTCTTAGCGGATGTCTACGTCGTAACATCTACCTGGATGCCAAATTTCAGCTTGATCCGTCCAGTGGTTTGGGCTGTGCGTTGATAGATGGCTATGTCACGTTTGAGTTATATATATATAGGTATAGATTCTAACACGTCCAATATATCTCGTGCTTTCTTCTTAATCATCTTAAAAAAAAATCTCACCTCTACTATACTATAGTACTATGAACATCAACATCTACGGAAATTTGATATAATAATTGAGATAATTAGAAAATGCTTATTGGACGCTAATAAACGTAGATGGCTAATGACGCCCCAGACTAGTGCATCAATTAACGCCCTGATATTAAATACAACATTAAAGCTTAACATCAAAGAGTCTTCATACCATGACTCCCCTCTTCTCTTACGTGTGAAATGAGATGGATTCATTTCCCTGATCTGTAAAAAGCAAATCATTATGATATACATTTTTGGATGCCTATGTAAGGATAGTAGCGCCCATACATGCTGTTGCCGCACAAGTCTCACATTACGGGGCGCAAATAGTCCCGTCTACCTAGTTCTCATATATTCACACATAATTACAAACAAATCAATCAAATTGTCAATGACATATGAAATAAAGATACCTAAAATGAGCGGTAATCACAAATTTAGAAATGTAATTTACCATAGAAAATAAACTAAACGACGACGACGAATACGAATACGAATTTGTCAGAGTATTTTTATAATAACAGCGTGCACTGTTGGCGTCCTTGAGATGTGGATAGCACTGGTCCTCCTGCTACATTGTCTTCTTCTTAATTATTATTAATTATTCAATCCAATTGGTTTATTCTATGTGTGTGTGAAGTTTAAAGTAACTCGTGCGGCAGTATCTCTGATTTTTAGCATTCGGGCGTTATTGAACACTGGGCGTCAAACGCCATATCTACCTTATTAGAAAGTTTATAGACAAACAAGTTTAAGCATATCAAATTTTAGGGTTGGCTACTCTCTATTTGTCTTGAATGACATCATCAGAACCGCCTCTTAAGTAGGCATATTCCACGCACAATTGAGGACGCAATCGCGTTACATACACACACACATACAGTCGACCGGAGAGCGAACAAGGAGGTCCTTGGAGCCGACCTCCACGGGAGATCCATATCTAGTTTAGTGGTACCAAGTTGTTGTTCATCAGAACTTGTCATCTTTACCGGGAACAAACAGCGCGGCGTAAAACTGTCCAAGTTCATACAACACAGGTACACTAGGTACCTATCAGGAGATAATCAAAACCAGGTCATCGCAGTATCGCAGCGATAATAATCTGATAAGGGCTTTATCGGAATGATTAACATACCTCGTAAGTTGTAGGTGTTCTTCAGTGTTCGATAATGAAAGATAGCTCGAAGTTTCATTGTCCCTACTGCATTCCCGGCAGTGGCGGTGGGCGACATGTAACTTGTTGCATGGCCAGATGCAGTTTGTCTTGTTATTTCTTGCAGGTTTTCCCTGCGGCCTGCTGGAGAGCATTTCCTCTTAAGGGATGTTATCATAATACCAGCAAGCTCTGAGGAACAGCTAGCATCATAGACAACAGGCCCTGCAGGCGGCGCGAGATAAATGTGGTAGTGATAGAGCCAGCAACCAGCCGAGGAGATAATTACAATGTTTAGCCTCGTATGGTTAATTGTTGTGTATTAGTCGTGCGCTGTCGGTGGTTACAATATGATAAGTACACAAGTATTGATGATATTGTAATAATATATTTAAATATTTTACAATCCCGAGGTACGATTATATTAGTCTGAATGTTCGAAACATCTAAATAATTATGAATAATTGTTCGGGTACCTTAAATACCACGTCGGGACGTCTGCCAGCTCGCTCCACCCGTGACTGCTGCTGGTGCTGTAAGTCTTCCGCAACGTCGAAATTTTAAAGTAGCTATTTACTGTCATGTGTGTAACTTTCGCGTTATATTGCAACATATTTATTCTTTTTTAAATTGCTAACACAACATTACCTACCGTACTGGACGTGGTATTACATTACGTGGACAGTAACATGTTGACACATGTTCAAGGGGCGAACATGGAGTGGGTAGCCTCTGTGGCGCAGCCAGCCATATGTGGCTCTAGTTAATTATTTTACATAGCTGCTCCATTCGTAATGTAGGCCGTAACCCCTTTACACATGTCACAATTAAAAAGTGGGGCGAATTAAAAGACCCACATTATCATATTCTCACATAGTATATAAAGCCGTGGACGTTTGACAAACACCTAGATACACCTCAATACCAGGTTCCATTTGCCTGCACCGAGCACCGTCGCGCGGCGTCGGTCTGCTGGTGGAGGTGTCCGTCCGTGCATTACCGGACGAAAGGGTTACCTAGGACATCGGTGAAGTCAGAAAGCGACCGCAGTACTGCGCCGGACGAGGCCGGTAGAACTGGTAGCCATGTAAATTGTAAACCAATTGGGAAATATGAACTGAAAATAAAATTGATTGAATGACGTCATTACTAGGTTTAATGTTGATGTTGGTAGCGCGGCGATTGCATCTATTGTTTGATATCAATGTGCTGAGGTATTATCTAAATAGTATGTAGGTTTGGGCCGGGCGCATGCGCGAGTTTTTCGGCCTAGTTCTCGGACGAGGCCGGCGCGCCTGTGTGCGTCGGCCAGCAGGGCGCGCCTGTGTGCGTTTGGCATGTAGGAGCCAACTCGACCTACATACTGAAATTCTGTTTATATTAAATCTAACAACGACGAAGTTACGAAGAACTTTAGAGCTAGGTAAGGGGACAAAATAACCATGGTATCATGGATACCATCGGCTCTGATCGAAGGACTCGTCACAGCGGGAGGTGCCTCCATCTCACACGGCACAGCCTGGGGCCAAGGAAGAGGTTCACAGGGGACGCGTCCAGTGTAATGAAACAACCGCAACCGACTTTACTTTACCGTCCCTGTTAGCAAGTCCCCAGCGTTTTGTTCATTTCTCATTTTTGTAAAATGTATTAAATTAACTGTTCAATATTTTCTCATCCTTTGCTACATCGTGACCAAGTAATAAAATTATTTAAATATTACTTAGAGAAAATCCTACTCATATTACCGGGACCACGTAAGACCAGGGTTATGGTATCCTTTGGATACCATAACCATCATACTGAGTGGTTACCGTTTTGGAACCTAGTTACGAGTACACTGTTGTGCATTTTCCTGTATAGTAGGTTTAATTATTTAAGTTTTAATTTGTTTAGTATAGTTTTTTATTTTTATTTTTCTGTTTACCTATAGTATATGTTGTAGTGTATTGTTTTTATTAGTATTTATATTATTTTTTCTTTGTTTTTATTTTAAGAAACTGTGTGTGTAAATGTGTAATAGTGTACCTAATTAGTCCAAATAAATTTTATTCTATTCTATCACGAATGCGAATGTGAGTTTGTTACGTCATGCCAAAACTGCTGAACCGATCGTCATGGAACTTTGTAGGTACACATATTCCCAGAGGTACCTGTTAGAAATGACAAGGGATAGGTTTTATTAATTATTTCATTTTTTTTAAGAAATATTTTTAGAAGGGTCAAATAAGTATAGCGACAGATACTGCAATTCTATTGCAGCTATTTGAATGTAATGCTCATTGATAAATTTATTGAAGAGAAGGGAAGAATTTATACAACGCGAGCGAAGCCGTGTGGAAAACTAGTATAACATGTAAGTACATGAACCATTGTTCCATGGTGCATTTACTGACAAACTAACGGTGACAGGTGCAGGGTGCATAGTGTAATTACATATAATAATTGTAAAATCAAATTTAATCACTTTAATCATGAATAATTGGAATGTTTAATTGTAAGTGTATTATTATTGAGACATGTATTCAAATTTATGTAATTTAATTGTATTTGTATTGAATGTGTTATTGTATTGTATTTAAATTTGAATGTAATATGTCATTTACTAACACTACATAGAAGTATATAATGTAAACTAACACCATGGATTGAGAATCTGAAATAAATGATTATTATTTTAATATAAAATAAGACCTTCTTAACAGAACACGAAAACATTTTACTTGTGCTGTTTATTGCTTCATTAGGGTACCCAGAGAACCTAGACGAGTCGCGCCGGAGAGATTCAGCCGCGCACCCTCGGATGTACACGGGTCTAGTTCTTTACCTACTAATAATATACATAAGCATTAGCGCCATAAAAATCTCCCAATGCCAGTAAATAGCCGAATTGGGCGTATAATTCAAATTGTATATATTATCTAGGCACTAGGAATCTATATATATAAAACTCAAACGTGACATAGCCAGCTATCAACGCACAGCCCAAACCACTGGACGGATCAAGCTGAAATTTGGCATCCATGTAGATGTTACGACATAGGCATCCGCTAAGAAAGGATTTCTAGAAATTCAACCCCTAAGAGGGTGAAATAGGGTGTTGAAGTTTATATGGATTTCTTAGAAATTAAAAGCGGGTGAAACCGCGGGGCACTGCTAGTTACTGATACAATATTTTACAGAACAAAGTAAACATGCAATAATTTTCGCTTAGATCGCAATATAAAGCAAACAAATAGCGTTCAGAACTGCGAATGTGCAGCTTCCTCTTGTTTGTACACATTTGGCGGCGCGGCTGCCGGCGGCACCGTATTGGATATTCATTGGCTTTGAACCTGCACACGCAAAAGGATTGCGGACCACAAAGAAGTGCAAACAAGTGAGCGACGCAAATACGAGATCTGTATTGTAGTGCGGACGACTCCGTCAACATCAGCAACGACGCGCCGCCAAGCGGCCTCGCACGCGACGATTAACAAAAATCCTTTGAGTTCACAAGTTTGCAGAATCCACAAGGGTAGGCTGTGTGTATACACTGTACAGTAAATATTTAACTTTAAATAATCTCTACGTAATACGTACCAGGGGAACATATTAACGGAGCAGTGGCCGGTGCACCGTGCATGTGAGAAGAGATAACTGTTATCAGTTCATTTGTCATTCTGATAGACACACGGTAGTGCGTGTGTGTCGAAGCTTGCAGTTATTTAGTTCGGTTAAAAACTTATCTTATCTTAAGGCAACTTCTTGTATTTGAAAGAGTTTCTTAGTCGTTACATTTCGTTACAGCAAGAAGAGAGTACCTCTAGGTACAGATACTCTTTTCTTGAAGAGCCCTAAGTCCTTAGTATAACTCCTCGGAACAATCCCCGTAGAAAATTGGAAGATGCAGAGGCAGAATGCAATGACATTTCATTTAATATTAGTGAGCAGTTTGTTCCTGGGCAAATATTCATAGTAGGTATTGTAATGTCTACTAAATATAAATAAGTATTCCTTAACATCCGCCGAGCCGTGTCGGAGATGCCACCACACACCACATCCACGCCTGTAACTATCTGCCAAACTGAGTAGTTTACTATAGCAGATAAGGTTTTAAACAGAAATGCACCGAAGACACAACGATCACTAAATGGATTATCACTCGAGTCCGCTATCAAATTGAATGTAGGTCAAGAAACTGGGCCACGCGGCGGCCTCGAGCTCGGACCGTTCAAATAGGTTGAGTGACTTGACGCGCTCTCATGTCTAATGCAATGTCCCCGCGTGGCGTGCACAGAACGTGCAAGTATCTCTACATGCGCGCGTGCAACTTGGTGAACACTGTGAAGCATGAAGCGCCTTCCAGGGAACAATTTCATAGGACTTAGGCTTAGGCTACATCCAGCTCTGGACTTGTGGAAGTGGCGACCTCCGCCGCTCCCATACATCATCAAGTACATTCAAGTCCAGCAGCCGCACCTCTGGTCGCGGTCGACGCCGCAGTGCACACCGGATATTATCAAACACTAACAACAAATAGATACGAAGGTCCTTATCAACTGATAACACACGGAGCCTCAGTTTTGTAAAGACTGGAGCGAGAATTGTTATTGACAGCGACGCGTGAGAACACCCCGCCTTCATACAGTACTTTATACTTTAGCAGGCCTCATTTATAGTCCTAACTCCTAACTATAGCCAAAATTACTAAATGTTTCGTCACGAGCCACCTTAAGGGAAATGGGCTTCAAATTTATCAATCCGTGCTCCTGCAGCCAGCTTCCGTGTGTGACTAATGTTAACAAAATACTGCATCGAGTCACATGTTAAAGAGTCGAAACACGATTAAAGAAATCTGCCTCGAAATAAAAAAAGGTTTAAAATTTTAATAAAAAAACTTTAATGAAAAAGACTTTTTTTGACGTTCCCGTCGATTTATGAAGCAATATTATTCAATAATTATCCATACTAATATTACATATATGAGAAAGTGTGTTTGTTTGTTTGTTTGTTTGTCCTTCTTTCACATCAAATCGGATCAATGGATCGATGTGATATCTAGTACGGAGTTAGTTGAAGGACTGAATATGCCATCGGCTCGAAATACTTATTTTTAAAAATATTTTGTTTTCTAGCACGCGAACAAAGCCGCGGGTAACAGTTAGTGAAAGATATTTTCACAAATAAAATATGTATCCATTCCCAATAAGTAATGAAATACATGTGTGACCTCACTTTTTATAAATAAGCGTATGGTTATTTTCATAAAAAATACAAAATTAAATATTGTCTCTATTTTCGAGCGCGCACCGCTGGCGAAAATCTCTAAAGAGATCCCAATGGGGCCCAATATTATGTCGCCTTAATATAGTTCTTTGCATTCTACTTTTAAATCCATAACAGTCAAATCAGGTTAATTTTTTCTGTATCTAACGTATAATAATCCACTTTTTCGCAAAAAAAATAAATAAAAGAAGAAAGAAGAAGAAAGAAAGTTGATAAAAAATATATTTCTGCCTGGCGGTGACTCATTTTGTATCAAACGAACAACCAGTTGGTACGAGTTGTAATGATCGAGTGGTAAACACACTACACTGGAGATTTCATGTGATCGTCTTAGATTCATTTTAATTATTTCGTAAATTCTATTCTTTGCTCGATGATTACAACTTACCTACTGATACATTCAATCAAGATCCAAGATCCTGTTAAAAAAACTATGTTAAATTATGGTTGCACCGATTTAGCTCGCACAGTCGTCTGGACCCTAACAGTATAAAGTTATAAGGGGGTCTGTACAAAAGCACTAAACAAAGTGAGTGCGCCCCTGACACCTTGGCCACAGGCAGACAAAAGGTGTCCAGTTACACTGGTTACAAGTGAATCAAGTCAGCCGCAGTGCTGATCACGTCCGCGGCTGGGACAATGCAGGTGGTAACAATACCGCCACGCGGGCTGATCACGCCTGTCACGGGGGAGCTTCGGAGTGTCTGAGCTGAATGTGGCCAGCTCGAGTGTCGCGCCACGCGATGTGTAGGGTTCCGTTGTTGCGTATGACAACTTTGAAAAAACATATTTTTTTCTACCACTTTTTTCCATGATTAAACTCCATAGCCACACCAAATTACAGCTTTCTAGTACATATAGTCTCTGGCCATAACCTCGGACAGACAGACGGACATGACGAAACTACAGGGGTTCCTCTTGACTACGGACCCTAACAAGGAGGTTATGAAGATGCGTTTTTATTAACTCCATTTTTGTGGCTAAGGCTTCTTCGTGGATAAGACTCACTACTCAATGGGCCTCCAGATATGTTGAAAACGACCTCTGTTATTGTGGTCGATAGGGGGACAGACCCCTTCTTTCCCGCAGCTGGGACAAGACATCCCGATAACGGTTTAAAATAGTTAGTTATGCTATTTTTAATTAGGCCGAGAGGACACCGGGTGTCCTCTTCTCCCCACCTCTGACGGACGGGAGCAGCCCGCGCGCGGCAGCTGAAAAGTGGCCGACACGTTCTCTTGGAGCTTGAGGAGCTCTTACGAGTTATCATGCTGGGGGGACCGATCCCCAAAGCCCCCAGATACTCAAAAATCACGCTTTCATAGTCTGTGTCGGGGTAGCGAGAGGTAGGGAGGGTAGTCCGCGCCGGGTGTCGGCTGAAGTTCAGTTGTGTTCAACCCTAACACTATAATAGAATAAACACTCACAAGTTATACTGGCTGTGCCTACACTGTACTTTGAGAACATGTTAGTTGGTACTGTGCCGGGAAGACCTGGCGCCGCCGCTGGGACTCATGAGGCTCTATACAAACACCACGCGTTATCAAGCAGCGCGTCGCAACACGCTGCCGCTTCTTCTCAACACGGTGACAGTTACCAGCACACTTACACAGGCCTGTGAACAACCAAACAAAATGTTAAGCAATTATTTTTAATTATACACAAATACATTTTGTAAAAATGTTACACTACAAAATAATTTTAATAAAAAATGTATTATATTCGACATAAAACGTGAATGCGAGTCACAAATATTTTATTCACGGTGGCCTAGCTTCGATTAAATGGCGGGGGTGTATGTAGGGCACCCGCGCGCACCCCCATCCCCCGGGGGCGGGCTCTCGCCCTACTGACCTATATCCTCGCAGCTTTATGTAAGCTTTAGCTTTGTCCGCTTCTAAAATAAACAATAACATATTTGTCACTAGTATTTCACTTTGACGCTTGTCACTTTAGGTATTCTTTGATCGTTGTGGCAAATGACCCATAGACATCCGCACAGCTAGAGTTGTACACTACTGTTATGAATACTCGTTATTGTAGTTTTCATTTCCTGTTCCTGTTTTTATTGCATTTTTATTACTGTAATGGAATTATTTGAATATGGGAGAGGTGGTGAGGTATGGTGGTCGGTCTCGGTGTGAGTACAGACGCGGCTCCTGCGCGCCACACGACCGCGTAAGTGACGCAGGGAGCACGTGCGGCGCTACTCCGCAGCCTCGTGCGCATGTATCAATTCCTGTGACAATGTCAAGTGAAACTCTGCGGACGCGGTCCAAGAGGTCTGTGAGACTCTGGGGCCCTTCGGGGACACGCGGCGGCGGAGGGCAACGCAACTACAAACAAAATACAGTTTATTTCTCGTTTTACCCCTATTCTGGAGCGAGTTGTGTCGGTGTCGGTGTGAGACACTTCATTTACGATGAATGTTATAATGTGTATGGCAGAGCCCGCACGCTATATAAAATGTAGCAGCGAGTTCTCGGGGTACGGCGAGGCGGGTGGAGCCGCGGGGCGCGGGCGAGCGAGCCTCATTACGCAGAGGGGCGGGAAGGGCGCGCGCGGCCCCGCGACCTCGCTGTAAGTGGGTGCTGCGGCACCACCATTGTGTACCAGTACCCACTAACATGACTTACTTGGCCCATCCACTTGTTCCAGCATCATTGTGTCTACGCGAGCGAGCCTGCGTCATTCTCAGTGGTAATTAGTTGATAATGACTAGTTGTACCTGATGCGCATGTCTTATCGCTCTAGTTATTTTATTTAGTTCGGAGAGCCTCTCCGCTGACCGGAGGAACACGTCACTGACACGAAAACTTGTAATGGAACAGAGAGGCAGTCAACGAGCTCCAGCAGCGAGCGGCGCTCGCTTTACTGAGGACAAACGGCTTTTTAAAACAAATAGCCTAAAGCCACCGTATAGCGGCGGTCGGCCTGTTGACTCGCCACTTTTCAGTTTACCTCCAACAAACAGTTTCATCCTGTGCACTACCACAGAGTAAAGAGACGGTCCTTTACTTACTCATGTGGCACTACTGCGTGGTGCCGCGGGCCGCCTGAGGGCGCGGCTACACGAGACGTGACGTCACGGAAGCCTGAACACCCACGTCTGTTGCGACGACGCCGACGCCATGAGCGAGCACACAGCTCGGAATTTACTATCAAATGTGTTTAGCATGCAAATGAATGAGAGAAAGTGAAGAAGCCTGAAGCAGAACGTAATTGGCCGCGTAGGTAGCACCTGTACCACACAATCAATAGGACTCTCTATTGTACATTTTTGAAATATATATATCGTCTGAATTATACGCACTATAAGAATGCCTTTATTAATATTAAAATGTTACATTTCTTTTATTATTTAATACACCGATATAGGCTGGAAGGACAATCCCTTCCTTTAGTGTGCTACCTACACATATATTGATTTACTCGCTTAAGCCTCGAGATAAAAGGGAATAGATATAAGTGCTTTGCGGGTATTTCTCATACGATTTGACGACAGTTCAAATTTGGAAGAGGATAAACACTCCCATGAGATTCTTAAACTTTAAAACAAAAAACATTTGTAATAGCATAGTGGTAATGGCAGCATACAGAAATGTTAAAAGGCTAGCGTTGAGAGAGCTTCGAGGTACCACAAGACGCTGGTGGGGAATCACCTGGTTCACAACGCGCCCGCTAAGCCTCGAGGTTTGCAGATGTCTATGGGCGGTATGGCCTTATCCTATAAAAAAAAAATTGTCAGCACACCGATATGGCACTGCGCTCGGTTTACAGCGGTGCATGACACCTCCACGTGACACGGCTTCTCCCTGGTCATGGATGCTTCAGTGACTATCTGTGTCCTGTCGCTTGGAGAGAGACGGAGCTGGGTGCCACCGATGTGGCGCTTCTGATGATCGACCCAGCCCTCGTGGTTGTGGCCCACGTTGGCGAGGGAACGAGATCATCAAGGAAGTGAGTCGGACCCCTGTCACTGTAAGTTAGTCTGGGTCTGGTAGGGCCCAGCCTGTTACCAAGGCCTCCCTGTTGCGCACTGATCCGGAGTCTCTCCAACTCCAATTGAAATGTAACCTGACTGTAACCACAGGAGATGCTCGACAACTGCAGGTAACGGCTCTGCCGCAATGAAAATAGTCTTAACGCGAACAGTTCATTTTTCGCGACGAATAAGACCTAACGATAAACTCAGATTTACCATTGGAGCTTGATATTTGTTCCTCTGACTTGAAAGTGATTGCTCACACAAAATGATCTAAAAAAATTAGATCAAGAGAGAGAGTGGCGGAGTATGAATTCCAAACAAACAAAAGTAAAAACTTTCGCTTTCACGCACTCGCCCCGATCAACGCGCTACCGTGCGGCGCGCTGGCTCCGTGTGGCGCGCGGCGCGTGGCGGGTGCGTCCGCTGTGAGCTCCTTCACCCACTGCTTTTGTAATATTCACGACTCTATCCATTCACTTTACAACTATTATTGTCGATCCTCATCATCAGTATGACTAAGCTTTTGTCTGTAAAATTTTCTTTGAATAGGCCAAGACGAGCCGAGCGAATTCAGTGTACAGTGCCGATTTATCGAATCTAAAAAAACATCGATGTTTTTTAAAATGTTTTCGCGAACGCTAGAATTCTGCCGGGACTGTGGTGAGTCGGCCGACAATTCGTTTTCCGTTGCCTTATGAACGAGATATGACTTTTGTATGAAACCGAATATAGCAGATATAACGCGACCGAAATTCTGCGACTCACGACTGAAAAAATAACGTCCGTGTGGCTCCAGCCTTAGAACGTGCGTCCTGAACGCGCCAAAACCTAACTATTTTTTCTACATTTTCCGTATATTTGAGATAAAATCTAAGATTTACCAAGTGAATGGTGGGAATACTTCGATATAAAGTATAAACGATGACTTTATATCATTTCGGAGTTTTACCGATAAGACTTGGTCAATCTTAGGTTTTGCTGGAAAATTCTAGGACTTACCGTGGTTCGGGCTTTTACAGTAACATATGTACTGGTGCAGGGAAGCTCTTAATGCTATTTGCATTTTTGTGCTGCACAAGCGAGCCATTCGTGAAATAAACAAGCTGGCCCTAAATACCAAATGCCAAACTGAAGGAAAGTGGGACCCTGACAGCTTATCAAATAAAATATGTTAATTCAAATGAGGACTCTAAAAGTGTATTCATTTATTAAAACTCATTTTGTCAACCATTTTTTTAGTAATGTTACCTTTATGCCTTCACGTACTCTACCCAGGAGCCCGGCTGACTCAACAGGGTACAGTGTCGGGCTCGGCAAATGAGTTGCCCCTACCGACTTAAACCTTGCGGGTCCCTTCAGCCGCTATAATTTGAGGGTCCCGGATCTACAAGCAACAGGGGTCTCTCCAGCGACAGGTATGCCTCGGTGAAAAGGCCAGACTTCTCCTTGGATAATGTCCGGCTGCCTTTGAACAGTCCCTACCCGTACTTAGTCGGAACCGTGCAATGGGGTCAGGTTCCCATCTTGACCCCTGGCCTCAGTACTCCAAATGAGCACGCCATCATGTTCAATTTTAGACTGTGTCCAAAATTGAACAGCACTAGTTGTCTTATTCCACACCGCCATCTGCTGATTTAGAGAGATGGGTGGAGGACCTCCCAGCTGGTCTGCCTGCTGGGGTATTTTGTCGACCATACCCCAGACTTCAATTTAAAATTGTTCATAACTGAGACAGTCCTGACTTTCGTCAGGGCTGAGCGTGAACACCTGAGCGTCGAGCTCTAGTGCGAGTCTATTGCGAGTCGTTATTGTAGTCAATAAACAGCGTCGAGTAATATTTGGATTATTTATTGAGGCCGGGTAAAGAAACCATTCAATTAGAGTCACGTTCTTTGTGTTACATTTTTCGTTTAATGTTTTTATAAAATTCCAATTCAGCGGTGTTTCTTAGCATAACGCGACTTTATCAGGCTTCTCCAAAACGTGACATAGAAAACAAAATTTGTTTTAATAACTCTTCTGTCCCAGACATGTTCTGGCTGATGCCGACGACATTATCACTACAACTGTTACACGAGTCATCGAGACACGAAAACAAAAACAGACACACACCCGCGCTGTAGGTACTCTACACCCC
>LUGF01015028.1:0-24193 GCA_001625245.1 Calycopis cecrops | reverse complement strand
ATTAAAGTATGAAGGGGAGGATGGAACTAAAAATAAAGCTCAAATGTATTTTAACAAACATATGCACAATAAAAATAAGAAATAAATTGTTTTTTATTACACATTCATCCGTTATTACGGTTAAGCATACAATACTTTGTACTGAAACTAGTGTTTGTGCCATCAGCCTGACCTGAAAGTATTGCGTGCGTAATTATAAGGTAAAGTACAAATTAAGGCCCGGTTTCAGCAGTCCCGGCTAGTGGTAATTGCTATGCAAAATTAAATGTTTCATAGTAATTAGTACTGGTCGGGACTGGTGAAACCGGGACTTAAAATTAAAATAAAAGGGTACTATACTATCTATACGTAGGTATTGATTTTAAAAGTTGCGGTGGAACGATTTCAGAGGTCGCCCTAAATTGGTTGGCAAAAAAAAGCCATGAGATGGCTCTCTATTCCCAGTATATTACTTTGCTCTGTGCGTTACATCAATATTGACGCAGTGAGCGCGGGGGGAGGTATCGGCTTTTTAACAAGCTAATTAGTGAGCTAATAGAATTATTAACGAGATTTTTTTCGGAATCGCATTGATGACATGAATATATGACATAGCCATCCGCATATTTGTTATGCAAACGTATGCACTCCTTCACACCTCGCCGCTAATAGGCCACAAACAACAAGAGTCGGGACGTCACAGCTGTCACTTTACGGCGCTGTCACGTGAGCGAGAGGCGGGCACCTCGCGCTCGCGCCGGCCCAGCTCGTCTACAAGACAGCAACTGTACCGCGTGATAGCTCACTATCTGCTGATAATAAACAATAATGTAGATGATCATATTTACAAAACTTAATAGCAAAGAACTTAATCAAGAAAACTCAAGTACCAAATACAATTGACATCTAATTCATGAGTCTCTTCAAATCTCCGATACGATCCTCAATACTCACTGATTGTATTGGAATGTTGAGGAGATTTTAGTGGAGGTTAAGCTCCTTGAGAATAAATACTTCTACAAACTTACCTTCCCTCCCACCTCTCTGTTTCAGTCAGTAAAGATATTACAGCATTATAGATGAAGTAATATTAAGGGATTGATTAAAGTACTTTTGATCCGTTTGTACAATTTGCAATTCAAAATTAATACTGCTCCGTAATTTATTATTTCAGATGTATACAGGACGCAGGCTCCGAGTCAAACGAATTGAAAGCGGTTTAGTATTTCAAATTGGAACCTTGTGAATGATTCCTCTGTGACTTTGACGCTTGAATTTGATATCGTTGCAAGTTAGAGTGGACGAGGCGCAGCTGTCGGGGGAGCTCTCTGCGGCCGTGTACAAGATTGTTGTGGCAGTTGCAGTTCATCTTCTTGGAGCCGCAGAGGTGTATCTCGTTATTTTCATGAAACTTGGCAAAAGAATAGAGGGTAACTTGGATTAACATAGGATAGCGAAAAAATATGGGATGCCATGGGATGATTTTCTATTTTCCACGGGATCGAAATAAGCGGATGAAACCGCGGGGCGCAGTTAGTATTACATAAGACAGTACAGTACAGTAGGTAAGAACAGACATCTGGCGTCTCTGTTATGCTGTTTAGCAAGAACTTGTGATTAACAAGTCTGAAACTTGTCCACCAAACCTGTCGCCATTATTATTGTATGTCGACACGACTGGGGAGCTCTAACTATCAATAGTGCCTTAGTTTTGTGCGGCTTATTAGTAGCCGGTGGCCCGATGGAAGCAGGGAGCGGAGGAAAACAACGCGTCTGCTTATGCGGAAGTTAATGGTCCCCGGTAAAGACCAAATGACTCGGAGTATTCGATTGTTCTCTTACGCTATGAAAACATTGTAAAGTTTAAGTAAATACGCTACGTTTTATTTTGTTACCCGCTATGCCTCGCGGTTTCGCCCTCGTTTAATTTGAGGGAAATCACTGATATACCATAAATACTTATCCCTTAGGGGTATAATTTATGAATATGCTTCCTTAGTGACGTATATCATAAAAGAAACCCCTGTACTTAACTTCAAGTTTCTAAGTATAGTTTCTATGTAGGTACTACAAGTTTCCATATACTTATTCGTCAACGAGTTGAATAAAATTCTCTCTGCGTCGCTTACTCCACGTCACCAACATTTTCAGTGCCTGTAAATTTTATTCAACTCTCCAATCACACGGAGCCAACGGTATGGAACAGATTTTGACAGTTTTCCGACTGTAAAATATTTACACGCAGCAATGAAACTAGCAATACTTTGTGGCTTCGTCTGTCTTGTTTTTATTTTATTAATCAACTGGCGAGATTCAGTCTGTTGTTAAATGTCACTACTCTACTCGTGACCACGGCCATTGCATTACGGCCAAAACGTCAAGAGTCCAGGTAAATACTTCGATTTTATAACGCGATTAAGTCCCGTTTACAGTATATAAAATGGCTGAATGTCAGCTCCTCAAGTCAATCAGCTGGCGTCAATTTGTGCGAACAAATAGAGACTCATTGAAGGAGTTACCTCCTTCAATGCAACTCCTCCAAAACAAATAGAGACTCATTGAAGGAGTTACCTCCTTCAATGAGTCTCTATTTATAAGTTACTAAGAAAAATAGTATGTATGTGTACTTATGTACACTATTAGTCTTAGAGCATTGGCTGGTGCTGCAAACCCTTTGATCGAACTCTACCCAGCCGCTGTGACAACCTGAGAATGTGTTTCTCCATTGTATGACTTGTGTAGACAAGTCATACAAATTCGAATGCCTATTAAATATATTCAAACAAAGAAATAATCAAATATTTTCTCTGTACAAAGACAGTGTAACTTATAATATCAAGATATAAATTTAAATGTGTGAGTGATGAATATAAATGTAGTTGCTGCGTGGTGTGAGTGCGCGCCGGGGCAGCGCTCCCTACCATCTATCGACATGGGGACAAGTGAAATTGAATAACTGTCACCGAGCTGTGAATTGATGGTCCGAGTGGCGCTACACACACTACATACAGTTAGTGCATACACACAACACACATACAACACGTACCACTCGCTCCGCCACTCAGGACGATGTATTATTAATGTTTTGGAATATAATCGTGTGGTTTTTGACGTGTGGGAGTCCGAAAGGAATACGAAATAGGCATTTATATATACTTCACAAATATTATGAAGCTGGGTAGTTGGTATGTTTATTGTTTGGTTGTACGCACTTATCTCCTAGGTTACTGGTCCGATTTTCAAATTTCGATGTTAGATAGCCCATTTACAGAGGAAGGCAAGCTGTAGAACTCCACGATGAAAAGTAGCAGTGGAGTGTGTGCGTGAGTGGGTCAAATAACAAGGGGCTGTTACTGGTTTATTTGTTGGTGTAGGGGGGGGCAAACGAGCAGAGAAAATTTCAATAAAATTTTACAGCTGTCAGTTGCGATATTTCCATGGAAATCGTATTTTATCGTAAAATAGGGATCAGAATTTCTGTGTTATTGTAAAATAGATAAATGACTACGTTGTGAAAAGTAAAATGTACTTTTCATAGCATACGGACTACCGACGCCCACATACCTCCGCTTAAGTAAATGTTTGGCCTTCCTTTACTCTTATACATATTTTAAACAAATTTTAATTAAGCGTCTATAGCTGTACTTCAGACGTCTGAGAGAAAGTGTGCCTGATGTGTCAAATCAACACATTCACACTTACTGTCTCTTTTCTCCAAAAACAAATAAACATTTAGATCCAGACGCTTTCATCTCAATGGGAATTTAAACAAACACCAAAGAAGCGAAGTAAGTTGTCGCACGAGGCTCTCCTTGTTCCACGAACTTTTTAACAAGAACTGGTTTTTGTGTGTATTCCTTATATTTTATGGACATCTCGTTTTGTCTTCATTTCTATCACAGTGTTATTATAAGTAATGTAGCGAGAGAACTGATTATTTTAATGTTGTCTCCATCTTGATCTTATGTGCATCATATATATTATATTCCGTAATCCTAACGTTTATAATTTTAAGGTATTTTAGTTTATGTGGCAAAGGAGCAATCAGCTCAGCGATAGGAAGTCACTGCCGCGTACAGACAACTACGATTAGAAGTTAATTAAGTTAGAGAGTCCACAGTTTTACTTAGTTTCTTTTATTTAGGGCCCACAGTGTCTAAGCTAATACTTTAACCATATTATATCTTTGGTGGGTAAAGCACCATGCGAAAACGTTCCTCATGATATATGTTTTTATTCTTTAACTTACTTTATAATCTGAACACCACTAAACGACTTTTTATTTAACATAAGGAAAAATAACATAGCTTTCTACTGGTGAAATAATTTAGAATATATTATGTGAAGTGGATCCAAAGAAGATCCAAGAAAAAAAATCTGCTTAAAATAAAAACAAAAACTAAGAAACGTTAGAAACTTTACCTCTTTATGTAATACTAGCTTCCACCCGCAGCTTCGCCCGCGTGGATTTGGGACTTCAAAAATTGAGTTATTATACATTATTATGATATTATTATTACTATTATACATATTAACCTTCCTATTGAGTCACTCTATCTATTAAAAAAACCCATCAAGATCTGTTACTAATTTTAAAGATCTAAGCATACGGACGGCGGAAAGCGACTTTATTTTATACTATGTAGTGATGGTAGTGATGATCATAGGAATACAGATATTTGCTTTTTAAGATTTAATGTTTAATTTGCCTTCTCAAGTGTGACATGTAAGGTCTATTTGGGTATATGTATAATATAAATGTAAAGACAACAAAGAGAGTTAGGGACTAGGCGATATTATATTCTTGTATCCCTTTCACAATTTGATTCCATAGTAAAAGGAAACCGCGTGCAAAATCACAAGAGGACACGTCGTTCCGTAGGGACAGGGTTCACAAAAGGCTTTTAGTACTAAATCCAATGTTCTTGCAGATGAAACCTATTTTATTTATTTCTTTTAATTTCTATGCAATAAAAACCGCCCCGTCATAGCGTCCCATTCCATTAATATCACAGTGGCTGGATGCCGTTTGCACTTCATAACAAATGAAATTCGGAATAATGAAAGTAATTTGTCCGGGGTCTTATACATTTTCGGCGAAGGAGAAGCGTCAAATGATTTCCTGAATGATTAATGAAGTGAGCGCGCTTGTCATCGTTAGCGGCATAATTTTTATACTATAAGGGGACAAAGGAATGGTCGAAGATCTTTTCTTTACGCAGAAGAATACATTTACGTAATATGATGCTTAGGAGGCCAGGTAGCCCCCAGACATAAGTCTGCCTCTAGACATTGTGTAATACCGTAATTATGTGATACGTGACGTCATAGTTGTAACATAACGGTCTTCTCGTGAGCGAGAGGTTACTTACCATTCACGCAAATTCCGTAAAATCTGCTTGGTACCTCTTTATGCAAGAATTATATTTATTTATTTATTTATAAATAATAATAATACTAGTGGATCCGCGAAGATTGATATTCGATTTAAGTAAAACTTTTTTGTAATTAAAAACTAAATATCATATGACATGTTATGACATTGAAACTGAGGTATTGAATTTTCAACACTTGCAAAAGACACAGAAACGTCATCAATAATTACGTTAATGTGTAAAATGCATGGTATGTGTATAAAGTTTTATTTTTTAAATTAAAGTACTTTATAAGCATTATTATTAAAATATATTACCGTTCTGCACTTCTCTTACACGTAAACTATAAGTGTGCCAAATTTCATACTCCTCCGTCCGCATAATTTTCTTTAAAATGTTCCTTAAGTTTTTGCTTCACGTATTAATGTATAGATTTATATTATACAGCGTGAAATTAAAGTCGTCATCGAAAAGAAAATTTTGAGTTCTATATCAATAACAGAACCTATGTATAATATTAATTTATTAAAATAACATTTTTTTTTAAAGTCGATAGTTATATCGCTAGCGTTTGAAAACGTGAGAACATATAGTAAGGGCAATAAATCGGAGGTACTACATTATTTTACTATCCACTCATTCATAAATTACGCACAAGTAAATCATAATAGTTAGCAAATGGCGAACGCGCGACTTAGTCAATCGTAGCATTGGACTCTGCCCCCGCCGCACCGGCCCGCGTCTCTGTCAGTCAGACAGTCAGTCTCGTTGCGCGTCGGAAGTCGGAACCGTGTGTGATGTTTACTCTGTGTTTATTTCGTGAAAATGAGTCGTCATTATGAATACTCAAACGTGGAGTACTTAGCAATGGTACAGTTGTATGCTATTGCCAATTACAATTTACAAGATGCATCAACATGGAATAGAAAGTCCCCACGACAAGCACCATATTGTCTGCAACCCAACGGCTACTCGACCATGGCCTGGCTGCTATCGGTATTATGTAATGGCTTATGTAGGTTTGTCCCAGGAACCCGGACTTAAATTCCCCTGGAGTTTTTCTTGTGGTTTGAGAATCGTGATGAAACTACGCAGTGCAATAGTGAAAACATTTGTTAATTAAAGTGGTAGAGATGTGTACATTGAAAAATTTAAAAACAATAGCTTAAAACGTGTATTGAACGGAGAACAAGTGAACAGAGAAGTATTTTATAATCCGTAAGTAAGTTAATTATTTCGTAGATAGATCCGACTTTTAAATATGCCTGAAATACATAAAATTCTGTTATCTCTATCTGATTATCTCTTATGATAAGAATAATCATGTTTAATCGTATAAAGTACCTACGAAAGAAAAACAGAAACCATCTAGTATTTACGTTCATCGCGCGCCGCCTGCCGGCAGGTAGCAGAAATTATTACGTAAAGTACTGCTGATATACGCCGCGCTATGAAGAATCCATTCATACAAGTGTAAAGACTAATTACTGTTACCAACTCGAAGGAATAAAAATTAAATATTAAAATTGAAACTCTTTTATACGTTACAATTGTTTTACCCGTTTTTATTGGTGCTATAAGTTATTCCAAATTCATATGCTTCGGCTCGAGAACCATTATAATTTCACGGTGCATATTTATTTACTATTATATTTTTTTTCTATCAGAATCCTTACAACAATTCAGTTAGCATCAGAAGTTCAATAAAAAGAGGGAAAGTTCCGCGACGCCAAAATGGACGAAATTATTCAAATGAACTGAGATTTATTCCGAGCCTCATCTTATTTATCACCGCTAAGAGGCAAGTGTGTTGACTTTCGACAGAGTTAATGTTCTACTCGCCACAATTTGATTACAGCTAGCGTCTTTCTAGATATTAGCCAACTCTGCTGCCCACGCAGAACTCATTTTAGTGTACAAGTTTTCACTTATTCTACCAATCTCCAATCTCACACAACCAGTCACACCAGTGAAACCAGTCACACGACTGACGGATTAGTTAATTGGTCGCGTAACTGGGTTTTAAGACAGCCTTCCCGATTGTGGACTATCATGAATATCACCCGGAATGTAATCAAGTAATGAAACTGAACATGGGTTCCACAAGACCACGAGGAAGTCAGCCAAGACACAAGGGTCGTGTCGCAAATACATTTCACGAAAAAAGTTTTAAAAGTCTAGAATTACAAAACTCAGCTTAGCCTAGATACAAAATCCCAGTATCCCAAAAATAATTTAATAATAACTAGATAACGGGGCTTATTACATTTTGACGCTATGCTTGTATACAGTACATTTTATATTCTAGGCTGTTAATATAACAGTTAATTCAGCTATTTTGTCGTTGACTGTACTTAAACGTCTACTCCTGGGTGTGACCTGTGACCCCGCGGTGAACAAGACGAGGAGATAAATGGCAGACACTGAGAAACTGTGGCCAATCAGTCGTCGTGGAGAGATTCCTCTTTTATTGAATTCACGGTGCTAAATGAATTGTAATAATCGAGATGAAAGTAATAATGTTGCGGTGATGGCTGTCGTATTTGCCGTCGATACACTACAAGTAGGACCAGATAATATTCGACTTCACTGATGAGGAAACTGGTGGAGTTAGTCCCATGGAGGTGGGAGGAGAAAGGAGGGCAGTGCATCTGTATAGCCTCTATGCGAATGTCTGTGGGCGTCGCTAGTCATGAAAATGACTACGACTGCTCGTTTGTCCCCCTATACCATAAAAAAAAAACTTTGTTTCGTCCAGTGCATGATAGTGACGTGTAGAGTGTTAACGTATTATTTCAAACGATGGTGGATGTAGGAGGGACTCACGTGTGTAAACTTGAAGAAAATGCGAGCCACAACCGACGATAAAACATGAAGCCTTCACTTGTTCTTCAAGCGGTAGTGCCATGCTGCATTGCTACTTATACCGGCGTGACCGGAGACTCACACGGCACCTAGTTAACGTGAAAACTACGCTGAGGATTTTTGTGCTGTTATAAGTATCCATGGCCCATTAGAAAAAAAGGGGGAAAAATATCGGCATAGCAATTTTTGGTAGTTGTCAAAAAGACTAACTGCTCGTTTGCCCCCTTATCCTATTATTATTATTATAAATACGAAAGTTTGTATGTTTGTTTGTTTGTTTGTTTGTTAGTTACTCCTTTAAGCAAAAACTGCTAAACCGATTTTTATGAAATTTGGCACACACATAGAGGTTAACTTGGATTAACACAGGATAGTTTTTATCCCGAAAAAATGTTCCTATGGGATGACATGGGATGATTTTCTATTTTCCACGGGATCGAAATTTACGCGGGATAAACCGCTGGCCGCAGCTAGTATTAAATAAAAGGAATATGGAAGTTAGAGCGAAAGGAAGGACTTTCAAACTCAACAACAGTTTACTTTTGACCTCCAACATTTTCGGGCAATTAATCACGCAAGAAAAGTGTCGGTTCATCGACTATTTAAAAAGGCACCGGTTACCTTTTATACGTATAATTACGGATTTTGGTAAAAATGTCTAAAAAAAGGTTTTATAACTTTTATTTTTAACACAATCTAAATAACATTTTTGTCCTAGTTTTACTTTGAATATTATTTTAGTCAATAGAGATTCTGAATTGTGTAAAGCCCCACATTTTATATTGTCTGAGGACAAAAGTTCCATTTATGCGATAGCAATAATTACTAAAAGCTTTTTTAGTGAAAAAACAGATTCACTTTCATCTGTTGGTTCGAACAATTTCAATGAATCATATTAATATAGTAATGGAATAATATTATTAGGAGAACAGAAAAATAAGAAAAGAAATCTAAATTTAACGTGAGGAGACTACCTACACATCATTAGTATTATTATGCTATACCATGTAAAAAATTATAAACAAAATTATGAATGGGTTGAAAGAAAATGCTAACTATGTATTTACTTATTCATTCATCATGTCCGTATTGATATATTTTGGGGTAATAAGGTTTTACTACACGGCAACTCTCACTAAGCGCACACATGTTTTGCGGTTGTCAAAAAACTGGCTTCATTTCATTGTTGAGAACGCTCCGTCTATACTTTTTATTTAGTCTATGCCTTACAACAATTCTGTTAGCACCAGAAATTCAATAAAAAGAGGAAAAGTTCCGCAGCGACAAAATGGACGAAATTATTCAAATGAACTGAGATTTATTCCGAGCCTCATCTTATTTATCACCGCAAAGAGACAAGTGTGTTGACTTTCGACATAGTTAATGTTCTACTCGCCACATTTTGATTTTAGCTCGCGTCTTTATAGATATTAGCCCAATGCGCAGGACACATTATAGTGTACAAGAGTGCGCTAATAACATTTATTATCTTTTCACTTTTTCTACCAATCTGTTGGAACGGAAGACCTTTACGATCGAAGAGTACCAGGCACAGCACTGACGGATTAGCATATTTGTCGTGTAACGGGGTTTTAACACAGCCTTCCCGATGGTGGACTGCCATGAATATCACCCGGAATGTAATCAAGTAATGAAACTGAACATGGGTTCCACAAGACCACGAGGAAGTCAGCCAAGACACAGGGGTCGTGTCGCAAATACATTTCATGACAACAGTTTGAAGAGGTCTAGAATTACAAAACTCAGCTCAGCCTAGATACAAAATCCCAATATTCCAAAAATTATTTAATAATAACTAGATAAGAATATAAAGAATTTTATTTATTTGGGCTAGTTACACTTTTTACAAAAAAAACAAACCTGATATATTCTAAACAAAATAACAATAAATAAAAAAGAAAAAAAAGAACAAAAGTATAGGTACTTAAATAATAATAATAACTATCACATACACTTCACAAACATAAAGAAAATGTAAACGGGAAAATGCACAACAGTGTAACCAGTACCCAAAATGGTAACCACTCAGTATGATGGTTCTTATAGCTACTACTAGATAACGTGGCTTATTACGTTTTGACGCTAAGTATGTACAGTGTAATTTATATTCTGGTTTTTTTTTCTCTTTTTTTTTGTTATTGCTTGTTTACCCCCCGCAAACGATTATTAAGTAAAAAATTACAAACAAAATCATACACTAGAAAAGAGTAATTTAGATTTTGAAATAGCACAATACAAACGAGAGCAATAGGTAGGACGAGTGATGATCCCGCTCGGCTGTGTTCGGCCGCACAGCCTTTAGTATATAAGTTCTGTGCACAGAAAAAACCTCTTGAGTATATGTGTTCTGTGCACAGAACCTCTTGAGTATATGTGTTCTGTGCACAGAGCCTCTTGAGCATATGTGTTCTGTGCACATAACCTCTTGAGTATATGTGTTCTGTGCACATAACCTCTTGAGTATATGTGTTCTGTGCACAGATATTCTGCCAGAGGCATTCATGTGAAATTACGCCTGACGATCAGCAGACGGTTGAGAGGAAAATCATGTTCAGTAAAAAATTTTTCAGTTCATTACAGAGCTTTGAAGAGTTCTTGTAGTTTAAAAAAAAGGACAATATGACTCTAAATATTGAATACTAGCCAAATAATTAATATGAGACATGTTAAGCTAATATTCAGAATATATTTATATACCGTTTTTAGGATAAATAAGACTACCGACGCGCATAGGTCCGCATAAGTCATGTCTCTTGTTTGTTGTCTCTTCTCCTTCATTGAGCCAACTGAAATTCAGAAATCACACGAAACGAAAAATCATACTTATCGCTTTTAGACAATATCATGTAAGCCAGTGGTATCTCCCTCGTTGTGCTCGTTTCAGCTGCAATATAGCATGGCACTACCTTAAATTATAAACGACATTAGGTATTTATTATATAACTAATGTAGTTTGCCCGAAAACCAAAGCCAATTGCTTGACTGCGTCTTAATAGCAGTCAATTAGATCGATTAATATAGACTGTGTGTACTGTAGGAATTGTGAGTTTTACAGATTGTATTCATATACAACCTGTGTAAGAGAGCGAGAATAAAACCGACGAGTTTATTCTTCTTAATTAAAAATAAGTTTAGAACGTAATTCGGATTCAAAAGGTTCGATGATGAAAATTCTTCTGTCAAGAATTTTCTTTAGTAATTTGGAAGACTCGGAGTTAAATACATACTCAGAGTTTGGAAGGATTTACACGAAAGAAGAAAAATAAGGAAATATTTGTTTATGGGGCTAGCCGGGCTAGTCACTGAAGAATTTGATAATTAATTTATAATCGAATAAACAAGAGTTATGAAGAAGTGCTTTTATTTCCATCAGTCAGACGACATAGTGTGTTAGAAGGTTCCGTCACAATAGCGAGTGCTCAACCCTGGGTAATACAATTGGTGGAGGCCCGTACTTCTAAACATATTAGAAATATCGATCCCGATATATATATCGCATGCCATGAAAAAAATGGAACAATATAACAAAGAACGTTAAACAGATTACCGTAAGTCAATATCGATTATAACACGATGGAATCATTTTCTGGTAAGTTTGGGGAAGACGTTTTTGATTTTCTGGATACATTTGAACAGTTATCCATCTTAAAGAATTGGAATGACGATAAGAAATTGATTGCCATCGGACTCTACTTAAAGGAAGCCGCGTCTATATTCTTTCGCACTATCAAGAACCAATGCGGAAATTTCACCGAAGCCGCAAATAAATTAAAACAAGAATTTTCCGCGAATATTGATTACCAATATCAATTTTTCAATACCAAACAAGAGGGAGAATCTATAACTACATATTTTTACAAATTATCGGAACTCGCTACAAAAGCGAACATCACAGAAGACATCACCTTTATCACGCAATTTTTAAAAACCATTGAATATAAATATAGAATTCGGTTACAACACAGTCTTTATAGAACTAAAATGGATTTAAAGGATATAATCATCCAATATGAGAGAATCTACGGAGACCCAACTATAAAGAAAATACAGCTACACAATGAAGCATTAAGTGATCACTCACACGAACAAGAGAAAAGACATATCAGGGATAACATACAGATATCCCAAAGCAGACAGGATAATGGAGACAAAAGAGTAAATCAAGGCAGCAGACATATTGCATACAATTCACGCCCACCAATGCAAACGCAACGTAGATACAATTTTAGAAATACAACAGGACGTCAAGAGTCATATACTTCAACAGTTGATAACCAAAGGGGTTACAACAACCAACAGCAAAGAGGATACAACCCTTTTATGCTAAGGTGTCGGGACGAGGGCGCATCCCCGATGCACAATCAACAGAATGCGCCCCAGTAACTACACCACAACAGCAGATCTTCACGAAAAAAAAAAAAAAAAAAAAAAANAAAAAAAAAAAAAAAAAACGTCGGGAGAGATGACAGCTGGCATGTACGAGTCCGAACGAGAGGAGAAGAGTATTAGCGAGATCGTCGCATGGAGGTGGAAGGATGTCTTAAAGTTGACATGTTGTAGTAGCGTTGAAAAATAAAATAATTGTTGGTGTTTTTTTTTGGAGATCAGAGAGAATGATCGTAGGAAGTGATTGATTAAGACTGATGATAATAGGTGGTCAAAGAGGAAGTATAATAGGAAAAACAGGAGAGACTAATGATCCTAGTTATTGAGGAGGAGGTAAAGATTTTGGAATGGAAGAGAGTTATGGTGTGTTTCTGAACTATAGAGAAAGCGAACTACCACGAACGTAACGGACATAGGAGAAGCAAGCTATAAAACACATTTGAGACCATAGGTCTATATGCGTCATAAGTATATCGTAGGCATAGCAGAATTCTGCCTAGTCAGATAAGTTTGTTTAATCACTATAACGAGTTATCAACTATTCCAAGTAGAGATAATTTCATTCCGGGTTGATCTTGGGGCAATGTATGTGAAGGGGATAAATCCTTGGTGTGTAGGAACAGATCCAGTTAGGCAGATAAAAGTAATGTAGAATTTAGAGCTATAATTGTGTTAGAGAGGTAGATCAAAAACTTTTTGATTGTTCGTGTAGGCAAACCCTCGTGGCTTTTCAAGCAGTTTTGCCATGAGTAGCTTGAGTTTGGGCAGAGGCAAGAATTCCCTTTTTGATGGATATGTGATTTTTATTGTGGGAACTGTTCTCCTGATGGCCAAAATGAAGCTATTTCATCTTAAGAAAGGTTTGCACATATGTCAACGACTTATTTTCTGCTTTGAGGTAGGTTAAAGTCGATTATTATTGTATGTAAATTTTGAATAGGCGTATCCAAAATTTAAAGGGAACGAAGAGGGTAATGTAGGTATTGTGAGTTTTGCAGATTTTATTCATATACAACCTGTGTAAGAGAGCGAGAACAAAGCCGACGAGTTTATTCTTCTTAATTAAAAATAAGTTTAGAACGTAATTCTGATTCAAAAGGATCGATGATGAAAATTCTCCTGTCAAGAATTTTCTTTAGTAATTTGGAAGACTCGAAGTTTAATACATACTCAGAGTTTGGAAGGATTTACACGAAAGAAGAAATAATAAGGAAATATTTGTTTATGGGGCTAGACGGGCTAGTCACTGAAGAATTTGATAATTAATTTATAATCGAATAAACAAGAGTTATGAAGAAGTGCTTTTATTTCCATCAGTCAGACGACATAGTGTGTTAGAAGGTTCCGTCACAATAGCGAGTGCTCAACCCTGGGTAGTACAGTACTATCACAACAACATGCATAGAGCACATAATTATATAATATACTAGCCATACCACAGATTAATAAACTCCACACCTCGGTTTCACACGTGTTAAATCTATCCCAATTATAATAATATAAAAATAAAAGAAAGTTTTTGTCTTCTCCCACGTCGCAAGAACCTTTATCTTTACAGCGGTAATAAAAACGCCTTTTAAAAATACTATATGCAACATGGCAGTAAAGAACCCCGCGTTCGTATTATGCGCGGGATTAATGTAGTACTAACCTCCCTTGTGGCACAATGTAATATTTTAAGATTAAGTATTTTAAAATCTGTACCCCAAAATCATTCTTATCTAGTTTTTATATTTTTTTCACCTATTTTTATTATGTGCACTGCTAGAGCTACTGAAAAACGGGAACATCAGTAATTTTTATGAGTAGCCCTCGTCAAAAATCCCTAAACCCTGTTATAAATATATTAAATACGTAACGACCACATATAAATAAGAAATACAGCATATTTGCGAACACACATAAATAACAATAAGGAGTTCTTCAGGAAACGAACAACAAAATGAAAACGAGTCTATATGTTCGATGCTCTCAATAAACACGGAGAATGTACGAGGGGAAAATGTAACTGACGCGGCGCTGCCGACTCACGTCTGGGTTTAAGGTTCAAAGGTAAAAACGGAACCCTTATAGGACCTTGCTGTTGGTTTGGCTGTTATAGATAGGCGCCCCATGGACCATCAGATACTTACACACCGCAAGAAAGGCGACAGAACAGCTGTCACTTCACGCCAGTATTATGCAAAGGGAAGACAACTTCCTCGATCGTGTTACTCCTAAACGAGCTGCAATGCTGTATTGCAGCTCATTTATTAGGATTTCAAAATTTTCAGTATAAAAATCATAGAATATTATAAGGCACAGAATATATAATAATGAAATAAGGCTATGATTTATGATCATCTAACTTTAAGTACAAGATTAGATTTACTTGTTTCTTTGGTTCAAAGTGAATATGTAAGTTGCGAGTAGATACTTGTTACGTAAAACGTGTTTATGTGTTTTTTTGTGACACAAGTTTACACATTTGATCTCCACCACAGGCCTTGGATGAGGTCTGACGGTGAGTGGGACTCGCCGCGTAATGGTTTACCCGCAAGAACCATCAGCGCCGCCGTTGGTGACGTGCTCGGGACTAAATATGATCACCAGGGTACCTGACGGCTACTCAGTCCCCTAAGATACCGACTCCCTACGCCGCATCAGGGCTTGAATGACAATGGCGGGGCTGTTACCCTGTATAATATGTGATATCCCTGTGATGGTTTTAGCAGCGTCTGAATTTTGCTATAAACGCTACTGTGAATTGCTCGCAACGGCGGCAATAACCTGGAGTGTGCTGTGTACGTGTGAAGTGGAATATCTCAAGACGTTACTGTACAGAACAATGTGAATATTACTGGATGATGTTATACCAGCGAGCTTTGAAGATAAATCTATAAGCAGTTACTTTGAAATGTATACAAACATTATACTAATGTCTTGTACATGATTATATATGTATAGTAAAAGGAGTATAACGGCATAGTCATCACTTTGTGCCGGTATCATATTATGAGCTATTGTATCTATCCGGTCTAATTCAGCTGCATTGAAGAAAAAATCTATCTTCTTCTATACATTTAATAAATGTGTAGAAGGGTCAATTCTGTACATTGAAAATATTGAAAAAATAAATAGCAGGAGGTGTTACTGGATCGATACCAAACCCAAATATGCGATTAAAAAAGTTTTTGTCTGTCTGTCTGTATGTTCAGGCATCACATGAAAACTAACGGTTCGATTTCGATGCAACTTGGCACAATTATACCTTATTATCCTGGAAAAATACGTAGACAAAAAAATAAATCCATCTACGCGAAGACCGACATCCGCGCGGACGGAGTCGCGGGCGGAAGCTAGTATAAAATATTTTCTTAATGCCTTTTGTAAAATTATAAATTCATCATTTTTTGAAACAAGTTGTTTCAAGTATTATTTAATGCATTAATTTAATAAGCAATAAATATTATAAAAATATAAAATGTTTTTATTGCCCCTAGTTTCGCGTCGTTTGGTGCAAGTAAGTATATTTTTGCCATGATTTGGGGTAAAATGATTGAAAATTGTCTTGCTCAGCGACACGCGAACCCGTAGTCTATTCTTTCCTCTGTTTACGAGAAAGAAGAATCTTTTTATTCAGAAGTATATATCAATGTCAAATGCTAAAACATGAAGCGATCTCGGCGGCTGCAGCGCTGTGGCATCTCACATAATGATATATTTCAATTTAACATCAAAATGGAAGTCTGTTGACATTTCATTTTAAAACTCTTGAGAGATCTTATCGACCTTTCGAACTAACAGCAAAATATGAAATATAAGGAAGTAAGTGTATATTGTAGACGTAGTTCGCAGCGGCTGGCGCAGTGTGCGACAGTAGATACGCCGTATACGCTTTTTCAGTCGTCACGGGTTCAAATGCTAACAAAGTCATAAATAAAATAAACATTATGAAACAAAATTCTTGGGGAGCTAAGTGTCTGTAAAATAGGCATGTCATAAGCGTAAGCTAACGGGCTAATCTTTTTTAAGCTGTCATATATCGGTGGTATGTCAGGCCCTGTGATTGAAGGTGGACTACGCACCTTCTGGTTGTGCGGATGTGTATGGACAATCTGCTCGTCATTAGGTTAATTATTTATTTTAATATTATGAAACACAAACAGTTAATTAACTACTCGTTTGTATATTTTCTTGTAACACTAGCGCTGGTCGTAGCGTAGCGGTGAGGCTACGACGTAGCGCTCTCGTAGCTGACTACCCGTAGCGTATTATAAGTATAAACTAGGTTTCACACGCTGCTTCACGCATGTTAATATCACAGGTGATTAAAGCCAGTGGGGTTCAGCAGCCTGCGGGGACACAACACGTGGAGCGAAGTCAATCGAACCGAGGAAAAGCGATAATCATCAGTTGGATCCGATTGCACATTTGTCCCCTTTAAGACCGCATTGCACAACTGTAGATGGTTAAGATTTATATTTTGTTTGTTACTTTTTTTTATTTCTTTTTTCTGTGATATTTACACACCACGTTAGCCTAGCCCCGTGCTAAGTACCGTAAGGACTTGTGTTACGGATACTAGATAACGGAAATATATTTAAGATTTTTATTATAGAAGTCCATATAATACATGGATAAACATCCCTGATCAAGGGACAATTCGAACCCGCGACCCCTGGCGCAAAGTGCTCCACCTATCCGAGCTCTGTACTATTGCGCCAGCCCGGTCGTCATTGTGGAATTTGGACACAAGTGCAAGAAGTTAACTAGTGCCCCTTATGTATATTGACACTAATTTATTCATTGTTTTATCTCTGGGGCTTTGATGTTATCAATTGATAACACGCGACGGCAGGGACCGCGAGGAGAGCCACATCCATGGCGACATGGTTGGAGTGTGACTCGGGGAAGGGAAACTTCATATAAATACTAATTATGCGATATTTAGTAGTTAGAGTTTTTCGAAAGAATAGTAATATGATTAATTTACTAACTTCTCGCTTTTCTAATATTTCAGACAATGTAGAATATAAAAGAAAAATGTTTCTTCTGTACTCCGAAATAGATAGACAATAAAATAGATAAACGTACCTACACGATCTTCAAGAGAAAAAAAAAGAAAAACGGAAACAAAAATATAACAATATTATCATTTATTCAGAAGGGGTTAAAGGGCAACCGTCTCTATAATGTCTATGCGGATTTATGCCTTTATGGCAGATTGGTAGTCACCAAAAGAGATTCGGGGTCAATCTATGTTTCAATGATCACATTACTATGGCGTAATACAGTTAATACCGTATAAATAATGTTACCTGAGTGGTCACCTGCTAGGGATGAGATAGATGCATTTTTGTATGTTAATTGATGCTTAAGATATACTAATTTAAAATTATCTACAATTTTTTTATATTTCTATGGCTAAAGTTTTATTTTGTTTAATGTTTTGCTTATTTTTTTTTTGTTATGTTGATATATTATATATTTTTTTCTCAATATACTTATATTATGTAGATATATGTTTTTTTTATGCGATATAAGTTCTTAACGTGTAACAGTGTCATGTATTTGGTGTCCTTAATAAAATATTTCTATTCTATTCTATTAATAGAACAATGGAACTCGCGGTAAGGGCCGTTCTATAGCTTCTCTTTTTTTGATGCCGTTCGAGCTCTTTACGAAGCTCTCATGAAGAATCATATACATTCAACTGTATCAATTAGATAAAGTATAATAAACACCTCTGTAACGAATTAAAACAAATCTATTCATTTTAAACTACATATAAAATTATAAAATAGAGAGGGACATACATTATAGAAACAACACAATTATGTATTATATATATTTAATGCTGCTAAACAGGAATAACAAGCAGAGTGCTGCAGAGAGCAGAGCAGCTCTCGATAGTGAAGTACATGCTAATGGGCGTAGGGAGCGACGCCGGTTATGATAACACCGACGCTTCAGTTCTGTGCTGAAGGATGTCTGAGCGTTATGTCATACTACCTGACTCGATACAACCCGGAGATCTCGATACTTTAATGGAGGAAATAATTTAAATAAATAATAAACCAGTAGAAAAATAACGAAGAAATAGAATGATAAAATTATTTTGTAGTCGAACTTTATCCGCATATACATACCTAGTGTATTATCTGTACTTCACCAATTTATCACGACACCACTTCAAATACTCCACACATACTCCATGTCAATATGTCATAATTGATGATGATGACATGACTTGCTACGAATAGACTATTATTCAATTACGGGTAAAACTTGCTACCAACCAAGTTGTACCTAAGGATTTTTCGATAGCGACTTTAAATATTCGATAGCGCATTAATTCGTTCAACCTTCAGCGCCAACTTTATCAATAAAACACAATTACCGTCTCCAGCTTCCGTGTCCTCGCGGCTTTATTAACTTCGGGGGATTTGTTTGTTTCTACAAATTATATTTATTTGGTTACTAACAATATTAATTTAGTAAGCCTACTGGTTCGGTCTTGCGAACTTGCTGATAGATACCAACGTAGGTATCTATCAGCAAGTCCGGACATGGACAAAGCCGTAAATTAATAATCTTTACAGTTGTAAAGTAAAAGTAAATGAAGTAAGTTTAGTAAGAGGTAGTGCCACACTGCATGCATGTAGCCGACTCGGGCCAGTACGACCGGGGAGGTTACACAGAACCAGTGAAGTGACAGTTCTTCTGTCGCGTTTCGCGTGGTATACAAGTAGCTGGTGGGCGGTGGCCTATATAAGAAAGAGGAGGTATATCATAAAAATGGCTCCGATTTCTCGTTTGCACTCTTATGCTATATAAAAAAATTGGTTTTCTTAAAAGCATCACAGATATAGTTTAGTATATTACAAGTGTGTCCGCAATTTTTTATACATTTGTTGTCACTTTATTTATAATTTTCTCTCCACATCACTGTCCGGTTGTGTGAAATTGTTTCTTGGCGCGGAAGTGTTTTAAACATGTACATGGACTTATATCGTTAACGGAACAACATTTCCATTCTCAACAGATGCTACATTAACATATTTCCTGATGTTCTTAGATCCAGGACACACGCAGCACGCGCTGAAGTCCATCATAGGACATCGCGACAGAACTCTAAGTTCCACGCCCGCCACCTCGATATTCCTAAATATAATACTGTGTGGTATAAACGCCATTTTTTACCGCGTACAAAAGTTCTATGGAACCAGCTGCCTTCCTCGGTATTTCCGATCCGATACGACTTAGGGATCTTCAAGAAAAGAGCATTCCTCTTTCTTAAAAGCCGGCAACGCGTCTGCAAGACACCTTGTTTTGCGGATGTCTATGGGTGGCGGTAGTCACTAACTACCTGCTCGTTTGCCCCAATAATATTAAAAAAAAACGCAGGGTTTTAGTTTTTTACCCGTAATCCAAATAAACATAATATTTCCCTTTCTATAGGGTTACATGGGAAATATTATGTATCTTTACATTTTTGAGTAGTTATGTTATAGACCTATCTTTATAATATTATAAATGCTTAAGTTTGTAAGTTTGTTTGTTTTGTCCTTCACGAAAAAACTGCTGAACCGATTTTCATAAAATTTGACACACACATATAGAGTAACTTGGATTAACACATAGATATAGTTTTTATCCCGAAAAAATGTTCCTATGGGATGCCATGGGATGATTTTCCACGATATTGAAATTTACGCGGATGAAACCGCGGGGCGCAGCTAGTATATTTATAAATAATGAAATGTACTCTTATGAGTTACAATACTTACATTAACTCAAGTTATATTGATCCTTCTCTTAAACCACTGAGTCCACAACGACAAAGTTTCCGTCTGTCTGTACGCCACAGACCCGACACCACGACAATGAGAACTTCACCGCACATCCCCTATATAATTGGGTCTGTACCAATTTAGTCGTCTCTATAATGTTATCAAAGGACATTTAACCCTCAAGTCGAGCAGTATTATAACAATTTATGTGTTAACCCAATACGCTCGTAAATTGTGATATTCATCAACAACATATTATTTAGTTAATATTAATCACACGGTATACGTTATATTTTATGTAGGTAGGTACAATACATTTTGTGTTCCCTTGAATCGATATAAAGTTTAGTGAAGTGAAATGTAACGCACGAAACGTAACGATAATCATCACTCATCATGATCATTTCGGTTGCAAAGCAGCATTGGCACTACCTTTGGTTGAAGTTTGTGCGTACACAGCCACTGTACAAGCATGTCGCCGCATGTCACCGGATGTCACCGCATTTCGCCGCATGTCGCCGCATGTCGCCATATGTCGGTGTGATCACGTTTGTCGCCTGCACGCCGTCTTGTATAATATTTTTACCACCGCCATTTGCATTTCCAAATATCAATATTCATACGCTGCTGCATCTAATATTCACTACGTGGGTGTTTATCCGCTGAAGGTGCAAAATATTCAAATAGAACCTCTCAGTAAACTGCACCTTCAGATTCAATGAATATTAATATACAATTTATTTCTGTACACCAAGAGAGCTGAAGAGCATTATAATTACAATACATAGCGAACGGCAAGCACATTTAGATTCTCGACTGTATAGTGCGCTCCAAATTACTTGATCACGTGATCTTTATCGAGGTGAGTGTTGGGGGCAGCGGGGAGACACACTATACGGTGATATTGGTACTCAATGGCACGTCATCACCGAGCAGCAACTCAGCCAGCTTAGACAACCGACGCCTGTTCATAATTGCGTAAATAGTTCAAACTAAATGTGTCTTCACCGACATGAAAAATATCTTAAGTATTTAATTTAAAGTTAGATTTGAGCGACTACAAACACATTGCTATGTAAATAGATTAAATATATTCTAATTCTTTTTTATTAAAATTTAATTACTTACTGAAATCATAATGTTTCATATACACACGTTTTTGAAGTAATACCCGAAACATCTAGCAAGAATATTACGTAAGTAAAATTCAATTAATAAATTACTTGTTAAAACAAGTCAATTGACTACTACAAAAGTAAACATTAAATTGAATAAGTTTTGCGAATAAATATCGAACTCCAGCAAACAGATGGAGAAAATTTAGTTCCGTTGATTAAAAATTGAGCAAATAAAATAAATTTACAGAGTTATTGATGTACTTGTTACCCGGTACTGGCACACTTTGATATATAGATGCTTGTCGGGCACGCCTCTTGCTTCACAGATACTGTGATCAATATATTAGTTTTATTTGCTATTTAACAAAGAACACAGTATATGAGAGCTAAATTAAAATAACTAAATGCTCACATTAATTTACTATTTTACTATTACATATTCTGTTTATGTGATTGTGGCCGTGAAAAGGCCGTCAAAGGCCGTGGCAACACAAATGGGTGGATGAATCACAACCAGCCCGTGTAGCGGCAGTATAAGTGATAAAGTGATCAATGTGATCAATCGCCTGAGTCACAACATGGCACTACCATTACAAAACTTTAACTTTTTTTCTGATCTGAAATCCTTTGAATTCCAAAAACTCCTAAACCTTTTTGACGCTATCTTCACGCAGGCGTAGATAAAGAGTAGAAGTATTTTCTCAGCCGTTTTTGTCCTGTTTTCGATCACAGAATTAAAAAAAAATAAGTACGAGGATCACATCACAATAGAATACTTGGATCACTCAGCTGCATCTTATAACACAAGTCCTCGGCGACAAGACGTACGAGGAACATAAATTACGTGAATCTGTTCCTGATCTCGCGCCGTCTGAGGCTTCGTTCACACGGCATTGTCCTGCACGTTTTTTTGCAGTATACGTCTTAACGTATAAATGGTGACCATACAACGTACATAGACGTTTAAACGCATACTCAACGGACTTGTCAAGCAAATCGAATGAACTTTGACGTATTCGGTTCGCAGTGGCATATGGTATAGCTTTGTCTCCTTCACACGACACTGTCATACGTTTTTTATCGAATAGCAATTTTCATCGTTTCTAATATTTTCGAATAACTTTTCAAATGTGATCGTACACACAGATTCTTTATTAATAGGATGTACCCAAAACCTTCTGTTTCGTGGGCGGCGAGACCGTTGGCGCCTTCGATGGATGTCGCGTGGATCCATTAGCGACGTCTACTCACTGTGACAACCATGTGGAAACTGCGGCTATTCGTTTTTACACGAATAAAAATTGACCATATGAACACCCGGTTGACTATACGTTAAAAAAACGATTACAAAAGAACGTGCAGGACAATGCCGTGTAAACGAAGCCTGAGAGATGACGTGCATGTGGTGTGCGCGACAAATGACGTCATCTAATATTTAACCGATACGAGAACAGCATCTTAACAAGCCGCCGTTGAATGTAAAACATTAATAAGAAAAGACTCAAAATATGGTTTGTTAGAAGTTTAGTTCCTCATACATACTCCGTAGCCGATGGCCCACGAAGGTGGGAAGAGTAAGGAGGGCAACGCATCTGTATAACCTCTGTGCATACGTCTATGAGCGTCGGTAGTTATGAACTCCAGGAAGGGCAGCGCATCTGTAATACGCCTACAACACAGCAACGACAAGCGACAGTACAGCTGTCACTTTACGTCAATTTCGTGTAACCATATTAATTACTCGCCAAGCACGAACTGTTAATAACATGCCAGTGTGCAGTGGTGCGGCGTCTGATTATTATTGATGCTGATTACAAAAGAGAAACAATTAAAGGATTGTTTATTTACGATACAATTAGATTTTGTTATTACTAGACAAATAAAATCTCAGAACGATTACAGAGGCATGCAAGCTCTCCCCCCCCTACCTACCACCACCACCACCACCACCATGGTAAAATAAATAAATAAATATCTGTGGACTTTACATACCACATTAGCCTAGCCCCGTGCTAAGTAGCGTAAGGACTTGTGTTACGGGTACTAGACAACAAAATATATTTAATATGTTCTTTAAATTTAGAAAATTTTATATATTTAAGATTTTTATTATAGAAATACATATAATAAATACATAGATAAACATCCATGACCAAGGCGGGATCGAACCCGCGACCCCTGGCGCAACATGCTCCACTTATCCACATCACATCACATCGTCAGCCTGGTCGTCATGATGGTAACCTCAAACCTGACAGTATCTTCAGAGGGGCCACAAGTTGATCATAAGTCAATGTTATGCCCGTTTTCATCAGCACTGGTCTCCCGTTGGGAGATATTTCAAGAACAGGATAGAGAATCGTAATAGGAGCTGCTAATTAATACTAATCCCTTAAAATACTATTATAACAAGTAACAAATAAGGTAATTTTCGCTTTCATCTAATGATAGCGTAGATCATTTAGTAAATTATATTATTTACTTCGTTTGTTTGAAGTAGCGAATGTCTTGTAAATGTTAAGGTCAATTTGTTAATACTAGCAAAGTCTTTGGTCAAATAATATTCCGAGATATTTAGTTCGAGGTACTTTGTTAATTAGTGAACATCTACTCTAATATTAATACAATCATGAATTTTAATATTTAGCGACTTCGCGGGTTGTGATTTTGTGTC